>JAVDPK010001503.1:282981-294002 GCA_034780415.1 Cichlasoma orientale
CCCCCCCCCCCCGCACCCCGGACAGGTCGCCGGTCTGCTGCAGGGCGGTTAAATCCTTACAGCTCGTGCTTTTGGGGAGTGTTTGGTTTATTTTGGTGACGGTTTCCATCACTGTGAGTCAGTGCTTTGTTTCCCTGGATGGCTGAAGAGGTTTCAATCAGCTGACGAGGTCACTGGAGGGGTCAAACATTTACTGACCTGCTGTTCCTTCTGTACTGATGCCTTTGTGTTTTTGTCTTTCTGAATCAGTGTGATAGGCGTGACCCCTGGGTGATTATGATTGGTCATTTAATGCTTAAACCAGGTGTTCAGACTGCTCATTGTTTCACAACACTTTGATGTTTGTGTGATTTCAGAAATCACCCCTTCAGTCATTAATGTACAGCACAGACTTCAGCTTCCTTTATTTTCACACCGCTTTGTTTTTTTCAGTGTCTTCAGTAACTCCAACACACAGACCCTGATCTGCACCTGTACAGGTGGGTTCATGTACTTGGGCCCATGTTAAATCTCTCAAAGTGGACCTATTCTGCTCTTATTGTCGGTTCATATCAAACATGAAGCACATTTTCACATAACGAGGTCGGTGTAAGTACAGCTGTGAACCCTTGCCGCCCTAAATGCAGCTTTTTTTCCCCAACTCTTGGATCTGTATGATGTCACAGAGGGCAGATGTCCTTAAGACACAGCAGAAGATTTGTTTGACAAGCAGCCAATCAGGAGAAGGTTCTCTTAAAGGGGGGAGGGGCTGAAAGAGCTCAGTATGAGATAAAGGATTATTAGGAATTCTAGAAGAGCCCAGGAATAGGATATGAGCAGAATAGAGCCACTTTATTATTGTATAGATTTAATATCTGGTAGTTTGAAGATGGAGTTGATTATTTAAATTTGAGAACACATGTTTGACATATAACATTGTCCCCAATGCCGTCTGCACTCATTGTTTGGTAGTTTTGGCGTCACACTCGGCCCTTTAACACTCGCTGTTCTGAACAGCATTACAATATTAATACGTTTTGATGCAGTCTTGTGTATGGAAACACTTTATCTGCACTTGCTAACAGCATTCAGTCTTTGAGAAAGTCCGGCAGTTGTTTAGTGAACCTGCAGGAAAAATAATGTTAAACCTATCACTAAATATTTGATCACATGATGGCACCAATTTAAAAAACCTGAATCTTTCCCCTGCATTCAAAGCCATGACCTGAAACGTGTGTGTACCTAAAACAAGCATTTTCCAGCACATGTATGCACGTGTGTGTGTGTGTGTGTGTGTGTGTGTGTGTGTGTGTGTGTGTGCGCGCACTTACACTGTGTGTCACTGATTTTGTTGCAGCTCTCCGTGTGTGAACCCGTGTGTTTGTGCATTGATTCTGAATGAAAAGGAGCACTTTATGGCATCCGTGTAGTTCAGAGGGCAATAGTACTCGCTGTGATTATTCTGTTGAGGTTGTATTCACTGTAACTGCATACCAAGCAATGCACTGATCGGCACATTCTGCATAACCTGTAATTTTATGGACATTTTGATTGCTACAGATTATTTGTGCCTTGGCCTTTTACAGTACAGATGTTTCTTTCAATGCAGTTCTTTTATTTTGGTCGTGCTTATCTCGCTACGGCTGTCGCAGCGCGGCACAGAGCTGTCGGTAATGAAGCTGCATTTACTGTATTTATTGCTGAGCAGAAGTGTGGAGCCAAGACTGAGAGAAAGCCAGCGCAGTGGTTGGTGGGTGATGTTTCTTATATAGATCCAGGTGTGGGGCCAGCTGCAGGGAAAAGCACCAATAATGGAGGAGATTCTGTCCATGCTGAAATTTGCAACCTATTTTTTTTTTTTTCAATAATGACAGAAATCCACAGGTGGAGGTTGGGGTGGAGCCACTCACATCAATTTTAATTACGTTATCAAGTAAAAATGTTAAGTTTAAAAACTACTGGGTCAGGTTTAGAAACGGGCCGTGGTTTAGGGCTGGACGATACCAAAAATGGTATCTCTATTTTTTTTAGCTGAATGGCGATATACGATATATATCTCGATATTTTTTTCTTCCCAAAGGTACAAACAAAAAGACACTTTGAGGCAGAGCTGCATGTCCCAAATGTCACGCAGACACTTTTATTAACATTCAGATGTAGATGTAGGTGAGAAATTGCTCAAAAATAAACTCATATTTAAATAATAATGCTCCTCAAATAAATGAATGCTTTTTCCTCCATAACAAAAGACTCACAGCTGTGCTATTAAAATGTAAACATTAAAGATGCAGAGCAAAAACAGCAAAAGGTTGACTTTTTCTTTAAAAAGCCAGTCTGCAGTGAAGTAGACTTCACCAAAGTACTTCCTCCTGTGTGTACTCCTGTACATCTAGTACTCTGTGCAAGTAACAAACATGTAAACAGACTGAAGTAAAGGGTTCTAGCTGCACCTGCTGAGGACTTCAGCTGTTATCCTAACGTTAGCTAGCGACGCGGCCATTAGCATTAGCACCTTTTGTCGGGACTTGTTTGCAGCATTCTCTACAGAATAAATTATTTATTTCTCAAAAACACGATATATATCGCCCAGCCCTACCATAGTTTTCATTAAAATATTTCCTGTTGAAGTGTTAATTGCACCGGCCGTCATGAGATTTTGGGTCCATGAACAGGAACAGATTGTTCTTGGTGACACGTTGCTGTGAGGCTGGCTCTGAGAGTTTGAGGGTGATTATTATTTTAATCTAAAGATGTGTTGGTGCTCTTGTGAACGGCCGTAGCCACCGTCATGGTTCCACTGGTTACGTCCGGCCACGAAGCCTCAGGCTGAGCATCTCCACCGTCACCATCTTGGTGTGATGGACGATGGGTGGACTCTGACTGAAACCGCACTGCCATTTTATTGGCTACTGACCTGTGATTGGCCGAGTCCTCAGCCAATGAGCTAATGAGCTTATCCTTGAGCATCCTCCTTTGTAACTGTAATGAACATAATTTGCAAAATAACCCCAAATATTTTATTCTGTTCTCTAGAACCAGAAGTCCTGTTGCAAACAGAGGAGTCGCCCCCTGGTGCCCATTAAGCAGAAAGCATGTTTAAGGTGCAACAGTCAGACTCAGAGCGACCTTCTCTAAACAAACTCAATCTACTTGTAAAAGTGCCAAAATGTGATTGAACAACAAAGCAAAAAAGAAATCTGGTAAATCGCACAAACTGCACTGCTCATCACTTCTGTTAAGGGTCCAGTTGGTGCCGGTCTCCCACAGGAAGGACGCGAGAGGAGCGAATGAGAAGAGCGATGCAGCTAAATGCAGCACTGAAAACACGAGTTCAGACACGTGCTGACAGCTCTGTGCCGGCTGAGTGACGGCAGCTTTTCTGGGTCAGAAACAGTTCTGTTGTTCTTAAGTTTCATTTAAGGGAAGTTTGGACAACTTTACACTAGTGGCCTTCAGAGCTGTGCATCATTTTCTCATACAGTTTGAAAAAATAACCATTTCTTATTCTGTATTCGACCACTTTGAATATTTTGTTTTGATGATATAATATGCAAATGTATTCTTACTTGATTTTTTTATTTTTTGGTCTTTTCAATTGCACCAGTTATTAATAAAGCATTGAACTGAAGCTGCCTCTGCCTCTCATTGTGTTCTGTAACTTTCACAGTTTGTGGTCGTTGTGCGTCCCTCATCTTTAGTTGTATATCTTTGTACTTGTTTTTGTTTCATTAATAATTGTTTTACATGTTTGCAGTCATTGTGTGTCTGCTCTTTTAAACAGCTGTTCAGCAGCTGTTTGTGGTTGTTGTAAATGGACTGGTTTGTTTCTCGAGTCTCATCCACCCGTTCACTCTGACTCGACTCCAACCACCAGCCCTCCATCAGTATCTGACCTGCGCTGCCCCCTGAGCCACGTCCACCTGGTTTAGGTGTGTGTTCATAGTTTAATGCACTTGTATGGTGGTTGTGTCCTGTGCGATTGTCATTAGCTGTATTGTGTGTGTGTGTTTTCACGTCCCGGTAAACTTTTGCAGTCAGTTTGTGTCTCTAAGTAGTTGTTTTGTGTAGTATTTGTAGTATTTTCAGGCTAAACTCAGAACACAGCGTTTGAAGATGAAGGCTCAGTGGGAACAAACCGCAGCGCATACATGTGCTGCTTGTTTTACTCGTCATTTCTTTCCTGTTGGTGCGTGGTTCTAACAGTCTGTGGACCGGTTCCCCGGGGGCGGCTGTTCCCAGGCCCCGAGCAGCCTCGCTGCCTTCGCTGCCAGTTACTGCTGCGCCTGAATGTGAATGCCAGGGCGGCCAAAGTGCCCACCGATCCCCCGCCATTAAAGACTCGCTTTCACTCCTCTCATTCACTGATCCTCCCCGCGGCTCGTATGTCACTCCAGCGGCTTATTATGGCCACTTACCTACACTGTAAGAAGTGTTCTCAACAGAAATTCTTCTTCGACTCAAAACACGTCAGCTGGAGTAATTCAGGCCGGTTTTATCTGGTGTGAGTCTAAAGAAAAAGCTCTGCTCTTATGAAACATGGTCACAAAAATTCAAAGCAGGCCTGAAGTAAAAGCAGCTGTTCTGGCATTTGATGGTTTCAGTGGGGCGGCTGTTTCAGTCTGATTCAGGCACTTTGAGTTCCCACAGGTGAGCTCTTTATTTGCAGCGCCCTGAAGGAGCAAATACATGGAAAGAACTTGAATCGGCTCGTAAATGAAAACAAAAGCCACGTGCACTTGGCAGCACGGCCTCACTTCTCCTCGCCCCACTGACTTTATACACTAACCATCCTCTTTATACCTGTGCAAGCAGCTAATCAATCACAAGGAAGCAGTTCAGTGCATTTAGCCGTCAAAATGACCACCTGATGTTCAAGCCGAGCATCAGAACGGAGAATCGAGGCGATTTACGTGACTGAACGTGGCACGTTGTTGATCTGAACCCGGTCATTACAACCAAAGTATGCAGAAGAGCCGTGTCACAGGACCAACACATCTGCAGCAGCTGTGATGTTGTATCAATGAGGACCAAAGTCTCTGAGGAATGTTTCCAGCCTCTCGATGAATCTATAACAAGAATTAAAGCGGTTCTGAAGGCAAGACGGGGTCCAACCCAGTACTAGCAAGGCGTCCCTAATAAAGTGACCAGTGAGTGTAGATGGTGTTCAGTTCAGGCCCAATTAGCCAGTACCAGCTGATCAAACAGTGGCCCTACAAACCAGCATTACCGTCACAGGATTTACACCCTCCCCATAAACACGACTCGCCTTTGACAATCGATCCATAATTCATAAAACAAACAAATCCCCTCCGCTCGGCCCGGTGACATCAGACACGGCAGGTTAGTGCAGAACAGTCAACACACAGGAAGCAGGAAGTGGGCGGTCCCTGTAGGCTCAGCCAGGTGTCATCCACAGGTTTGATTGGACAGCAGCGTCCTGAAACAAGGAACACGGACATAAACAATGCAGATGGTGGAATGAAAGGTACGGCTTTCACAGGTGAGGATCACAGGTAAGGTCCAGCTGTGTGTGAGATGGTCCAGATGTTTGGGTTTAAGCCTCAATCTGAGTCTGAATTACTGTTAGCCATGTTTGTAGTTTCCTAAACACGCCTCTCACTGCAGGTTAAAGTCATTATTTGCATCTTGGTTTAAAAAAAAAAAAAAAGTTAGCCCGGCTAATTCAGGATTCCAATAACTCTGCAGCACTGAGAGGCTAACAGGCTAACAATGATTAACCGGCTCAGATTAAAACTCCAAGTGGATCAAAATGACTTCAATTTTTAAGAAATAAACAATAAAAAATTGACAGCAGGACCTTCATCATCATTGGCTTCATCAGGACCTTCAGCTCGGGCCGGGTGAGTGTGAAGGTCATGTCTCAGTCAGAACACGAGAACAAAGCCGGGTTTTCTGTGTCCAGTTTGGAGAGCTTTTAATAAAAAGATGAAGGCTGTTTTTTTTTAAATTAAAGAGATACTGTTGTTGAAAAGCTGTGAGTAGAACACTGAAACTCTGCAGCGCATTTATTAATAATCAAAGAGCATGAAGTTGAACTCTGAGGATTCTGCACTTCCTGCTCTTTGCCTTTGAGGGGCAGTGTGGTGCAGCGCCCTGCAGCGTTTGACCTGCAGCCTGATATTTTTTGCAGCGCAGCTGCAGGTGTGGGTTTGGGATCAGTACCCGGCCTGCAGCCAGAGCTCAGTGAGCTGCCGACCTGCTGCCAGCCGCTGATGTTCAGAGGGGAGAAAACAGGCGTCGTTTCATCTTATCTGACCGCCGGTGTGTGACCCGCCTGGTGCTGCTGGAGGCGCCGCAGGGCTGCACAGTTTATAGGTGACAGCGAGCAGCAGGTGAGACACGTTCACTGGTTTCATTTCTGCTGCTAGAATATTATCATGACTACTGAAAGATTAAACTAAGAGTTTGGGATGGAGTCTTGTTTCTTTTATGGAAACAAAGACACTTTGAAAAATAGCCCCAGCTTTGGTGTGTGTGTGTGTGTCTAATAAAACACTGATTCAGAACAAAATTAAATAATTCATTGGATATTAGAGGGAAGACTTTAAGGAATTAGAGCATCACGATCACTGAAGCGAGGAAATCTTTTCTTTGAACACTCCAAATATAAATTGTCAGCCACGAGAATTTAAATCTGACGGGAAAGTTTTTATCAAAAGTCACTCGTGTGGAAAGAAATGCAGTTTATTTATAATAAAAGATCAAATGTTCTAAATGTAAGTGAAAAGGTTTGTTGGTGAGCAGCAGGGTTTGTCCTCTGCTTGCAGCACTGGTGTGAATGTGAAGTTTTATTCTCTGCAGGCCACCGGGGAGCGCTGGTCCACTGGTTTCACTGGTGGGGTCACAAAGTCATGGCAGCATCACTGAAACAGGGACCAGAAACTTTTTTTTAACACAAACTGGGCACAGAGCTGTGTGATGGAGGCACAGAGTTCACCTGCTCATGTGTTTGAAGCTCCTTTTTTGTAATTGGCCTCTGCAGAAATGAGCTCAAACATTCACCACCGGGGGCAGTATTTCACCGGTGGGTGTGTTGATGCTTTCAGGTGTGTGTTGCTGTTCCTTAATCCTTTCATTGTTCTCTTTAGCCTGTTGTCTGTTTCCTGGTTAAATACCATTTATGAAGACTCATTGTGCCATCTAGTGGTTTAAATTGGTATTACATGAAAGTACAGCCCGTCCCCAAGTCAACTTCAGTTATTACCCCTTCAACACAATACACAATGTTTATAGGCTCCTCCTGCTGATAACTTTAATGATTTTAAACGATAATTGCTTTTAAATTTGTGCCCCAGCACAAATGTGATGCGAATCTCATTGGCTTTTATGTGCTAACGCCTGCCTCAATAACCCAGTGCTGCTGATTAGCTGTGTCCTTTTGTGCGCGTGTGTGAGGCTGCTGGTACAGATGTGTATTTAGGCCAAATGAGGAAGTCATTAACCGTACGCTGACCAATTAATGCCTCATATAAGGGGGGATTTTTACACCTCAGTCAGGTGAGCTGGGCTTTAGTAAATATTGAAACCACAGCATCTTCTGCTTTTGCAAACCATGTAACTGATTTCTATTAAAAAAAAAAAAAGAAGCTTTATTTGTATCGTGACGTGAAGCTGTAGATGCTGTTTGTGTTTCCTGTCTGCAGCAGAGTCATGGCCGGCTCCTGGAGGTTCACGCAGCATCCACGCTTCTCTTTCATAACCTGTGTTTCTGCACTTTTAATACTCCTGCTCTTCAGCCCAGGTAATCCCAGGCTATAAAGGCCATACTGTATGCTTTAATTATTAATAATAGCAATAATAGCAATAAGTTTTCATTTTTCTCCAGCGTTGATCTACAGACAGCAGGAGGAGCGGCACAGGAGAGACTCTGCAGGTATTTCAGTTTTGCATGCTGTGGCTGTGTTTTCCACCTTAAACAAGTCACAAAGAAATATTAAACTTTGACTGCAGCGCGTGCACCTGTCGGAACAGATGAGCTCACCTAGCAAAACACAATGAGACCAAACAGTTTATATGGAGGCGTGTATAAATGGTTTAAATGGTGATACCGTTCACAACCAAATAAAGTCACAATAAAATGCTGCATTTAAAAAATAGATAATTAAAAAAAAAGATTCATTTTTTTTAACCAAATTCAACCATTTTTAGCCCCGAATGCTGTGGTACCGTTTAGACGTTCCTTTGGGCCTCAGCAAAAACCCAAAATCAGAGGGTAAATATACACAACATTATGAGCACCTGCCTAATATTGCTTTGGTCCCCTTTTTGCTGCTAAAACAACCCTGACCCATCGAGGCGTGGACTTCACTGGACCCCTGAAGGTGAGCTGTGGTATCTGCACCAAGATGTCACCAACACATCCTTTAAGTCCTGGAAGCTGTGAGGTGGAGCCTCACAGCTGCTTTGTGGCAGGGAGCGCTGCCCTGCCGAAGGAGGCCACAGCCCGAGTGAGGGGAGTGGGAGATCGACTTATGGACTGGCCGCTGTGCTGAAGGGAGAGCTGCTGTTTTACCGGTCGATCTACATTCCTGCTCTCACCTGCGACCGCGACCTCTGGGTACTGACCAAAAGAACGAGGTCATGGATGCAAGCAGCTGGAATGAGCTTCCTCCGAAGGGTGAAGCTTCTCTGCTTACGCTGCTGCCCCCACAACTCTGAGGATGGATGGATGGATAAAAATCCTGCATTATAAAACAAAAACTCAGCCAATTTGCATAAAATGTGACCGTTATAAAGAAATTGTGACTGAAAACATAATAACAGTTTAATAACCAAGCTTAACAAGTCAAACTTTATTTAGGGAACAACCTCTGAGGTCTCTGAGGGTCGGTTCATCCTCCAGTGAATACATCATCATAACTCATCGACTGTAACTCTGGGTTGTATCTGGAATCTGTTACACTGACCTTGTGGAGTTTAAATAACTGCCACCCCCGGGACCGATTCCCCGGGTTAATTGTCACCTTTTCTTCCCTTTTAGTGCATCCAGTAATTACACCGGCTCATTCTGCTGATGCTGCTGACGCCATAATGGAGAACGAGCTCCCGCTGACTTCACTCTCTATTTTTGTTTCCCAGAAATCCCGGCGGAGCACATCGACCCCGCTGCCATCGATCTCACGCCGCTCGTCAATACTTTAATAAATTCCAGCCACTCGGGTACGTTGTCATGTCGTTGGGTCCTGAGCGGGTCGTCTGTCGTGGCTGAGCCACAGATTGTTACTGCAGGCAGGACTGTGAACAGTTAAAGGAGCAGTGCACTCAACAGTTCAGGTGTTCAGAGTTTTTAGACCAAACATGAAGCAGCCGACAGCCAATGAGAGCTCAGCTTCCCTTGAGCCTAATTTTAGCATTTTACTCTTAATTTTGATATTGAAGCTCGTTAATGAGGTCGCACCCTCGACCCCGTTCCTCTAAGTTTGTGATTATTGATGACCCCCCGCAGCTTGACCCCCATCGTGAGTTAGGAAGGCATCATTATGAGATGAGGTCACTCTTCATTAGTGAATGCAGCGTTCTCTGTCTATAATAAGGGACCATAACTTCATGCCTGTTTTGTGTTGCAGGCTCTCGGCAGCTCTTCTCTCTGCTCAGCGTGACGTCCTACAGCTCTCTGGCTCTGCACAAACTCACCCTGTTGGTCTACAACAGTAAATGTTCTCTCCTTACAAACGTCTGCACACAGGAAACAGTAACGAGTGTGAAGCCTGCAGCTCAGGCTTTAGCTGGTCAATACTGCCATCTGCTGGTTCCAATGTGAAGTGGGAACAATAGTTTTATTTTTAATATTAGACGTTCCTTTTTCAGGATGTTGTCGGGCTTTACCTGTGAAACAGGGTGAATCATGACAGCTGCTGGGCTGCAGACAGAACCCACTGATATTTGGTGCTGAGCTGGATAATTTGATCTAAAACTGCAAAATAAAGTAGCGGCATTGGTGGAAAATGTGCTCCTGAGAGCATCACAGCACACACAGTCTTTGGACTTCTTCTGTTACTTATTTTCTGTCATATCTCCTGATCCAGTGGTGGATGTTTTATCCAGCTGTGAGGTCGGTGTGTGTACAGGTAATCCCTGTGAGCCAAAATCTCAGGCTTTACAGTTTTTTTTCCCTACTGTTGAACCTGTATGATGTCATAGAGAGGAGACAGCCCTAATACGGTCCTCTGAGCTATGCAGAAGCCTCAGAATCCAAGAGGGAGGAGCTAAAACGGTACTTAAGGCGGAGCATGAACTGCAGCAGGGCCCAGAATGAGATAAATTGGGATTATTTGAAAGTATTACTCGTGCAAAGCTACTATAGTAGAGTCTGAGGGTAAACAGCTGGAAATGAGCAGGTCTGCTTTAAGCTCTTGTTTCAGCTCTCACTCGTTGATGCTCCAGATGTTCAGAGGTGTCTCATGTTAAAGCCCTAAATGTCTCTGTGCTGCAGTTTCCAGCATGAGGAGTATAGAAGGCAGCACGTTCAGGAGGAGGTTCTGCTACTGCGTCACAAACGACACCAACGATTTAACAGGCAGGAGGATTTGAACCGGCAGCCTCACTTTACACATCATGCAGTTCTTTGCTGTTTAAACTCACTTTTGTTTTCCATCAGATTTTACAGCCATACTGCTGGATGTGATGGGAAACTCAACAAGTTACCTGCACGAGCTCTTTAAATCCTCCTCAATACTATCAGGTGGTAGAAGTTACTTTGATTGAGCCCTGTTTGCTGTGCTTTGTTTGTTTCTTTGGCTAATGGCGTGTTTACTGCTTCTGTGTCTCAGTGAGCCAGAAGAATAACTCAGACTGCATCTACATCTGCGTGATGGCCGGTAAGATGGGTATGTGTAGATCTCTTCTGGTGTAAGTAACGGTCGGAGATCCTGGAGAAATCAGACGTGTTGATATTAAAGCCCTCTGCTTTTAAAGGGAAAGATACACTACATTACCAAAAGTAATCACTCACCATCCAGATCACTGAGTTCAGGTGTTCCAGTCTCTTCCACAGGTGTATAAACCAAGCACCTCGGCATGCA
>JAVDPK010001503.1:294483-338523 GCA_034780415.1 Cichlasoma orientale
CAGAAATTCCCATAAACACTCCTAAACCTGTGGAAAGCCTTCCCAGAAGAGTTGAAGCTGTTATAGCTGCAAAGGGTCCACATCATATTAAAGCCTCTGGATGAAGGATGTTACTCAGGTTCATGTGTGTGTGTGTGAGGGCAGAATGGTGCATTTGTATAAAACTACAAACTGAAACTCTGTGCTCATTTCCAAACTCAGGAAAACAGTTTTTAAAACCAAATCTTTATTGTTCTGATAAAATGGGATTAGAGATTTGTTGTAGTGGTTTAGGGTTGACCTATCAGGGGTCTAAGGGGGTGGGGGTGGTAAATATGCAAATATTTCTGTTTTATATTTGTTTGAATGTTCTTTTTTTCATCCCTTGATTTGCAAGACTTGGGTAAGAAACTTTCAAAAGCCAAAAATCTGTAATTGAGATGAAAGATTGGAAATTGAGAACTTCCTCTAAAACCCTCTAAAATGAAATGAAGCTCTCAGCAGAGCGTGAAGAAGCAGTCACTGTGACTCTGTCCATGTGGTGTTAGAGAGATACCGGCTGCAGTTAAACTGAGGCAGGGCTCTAATTCTGTGTAATAACAGGTTACAGCAGGATGTTGCAGGAAGTCAGTTTAACTTTAAACAGGAAAGTCATTAAGAAAACATTGTTTTTCATTGGTGGGCTTGCAAAGGCCAAAGCATATTTCACAGGTGTTAAAGAGGCTTCGAAAGGTAAAAGAACAGCCCCCCCCCCCCAAGACCCTGAACAGGATAAATGAAAGAGGGTGGATGGAAAAGAGAGAGAAGATAAACTGTGACTCACTCCACTGAAAATTCTCTTTTTAATATGCCTGAAAAAATATTTCCTGTAATGATTTTTTTTTTGGCTTGAAAAGCAGCTTCATATAAAGGAAGGGACTTTTCCCCATCATAGTGATGTGATGATGAAGATGATGATGAAGGTGCCGGTCTGAATGTGACGTTTGTGTCTTGTCCAGGCAGAGCGGTGCCTGAGCTGTGGGATGTCGGCTCCATCACGCCGCTCTTCAACCAGACCATCATCGAAGGGCCGCACAGAGGTTCGTTTACCGGTTTTTAAGGTTCACTGATGACCAGCAGGGGGCAGCTTTACCTCAGGATAGATCAAAGAAACCCGCAGTACCAGAGTGAGGAGAGCAAGAGCTTAATGATCCAGGAAATGTCTAAGATAAATATTTTCTTTTTTTATGATGTTCACCCCTCCTCCTCCTCCCCCCCTATATCCACTGAGCTCTTCTTCCTCTTTTTGGACCAGCTTTGAACATCTCCTCCTTCCGGCTCCCCGTCGGTGAGTACACCAGCACCTTTAAAAAGCTCATTCAAGCATCTGCTGTCATCAAGCAGACACTCATAGAGCCGCTTAATTGTCCTCTTCAAATTGTCTATTTTAAACCTCAGAATGGCACCAACTGCCCACGAATCTGAGTCACATGTCTCCATCTGGGATGAGCTCCGCGCTAACCAGCAGAGTCCATTCAACTGCACATGGTGAGTCTCTCCAGGAGGCCAGCGTTCAGCGTTTGGCTCGTCTTCACGGTTTGTTCTGTCAGGAAGTTTGGGCCAGAATAACTTTTAAAAGTTTGATCAGAGTAAGCTCCTGGTTTATGCATAATACGCACAACTAAATGTGTACAATGGGAAAGAACTGGAGGAATAAATCAGCTTGTTTAGGTGTTTACCAGAAACATAATTGCTATATGATCCTTTAGTTTAAGCGAGTCGGGTCCAGCTCGATCAGGTGACTGCAGAATATTCCACTTCTTTACCTTCAAATGTTCTCTGCTTTCTTTCAAACTGTGTGTTTGTCATTTTCCATCTGAACTGTGAAGCTGCGTGTAGTGGTTCTGAGAGCATTGGGCTGAATCTCAGTGTGGCTGTACATGTCAGAATTCATCCTTCTGTCTTCTGCCACATGATCAAATATTAGTTATTGGCCATTGGAAGCCATTTATATCCATATGACGCACTGCTCCACTGTGCTTTACAGCCAGTGTTATACGATTTAGATCATCCGTTCTGAGCCTCCTCTGTGCTCTTCTTGTCATTCTGGTACAGGTTCATCTCAGTTTGCTCTGTCCAAACAATGCTGCTCTGCCTTTTATTGTGTATTAGTCTAATCTGGTTTTCTGTTCTTGAGACTGATCACTGGTTTGCATTTTGTACTGAAAATCTGTGAAGTCTTCCCCTCATGTTAGATTTGGATAATGACACAGCTGCCTTCTGGAGAGTTTTTCTCTTCACCATGGAAAGGATCCCGTGATCATCCCTCATGTGGTTTTCTGTGATTGTCCACTCCTGAACTGTTGATTTGATGTTCCCATTCTCTCTGATAGATTTGTTTTGTTTGAACCACATATTGTGGGTTTGCAGAAAAACTTGCTAATAACACACTGGAATCAATTGGAGACATTTTAATTGCTTAATTTTAAGTTTTATTGAAGAAGTAGCGCTCACCTGTCCATGAAATGGCTTTTTGATTCATTTGATCAATTTTGGAGTATAATGATGACAAATTCCTTGATGGTTAATGCAATATTTTTGTTTTTACACATTTTTTTGGTTGTTATTTTAGCTGTTTATAAAAATACACACATTACAGTTATATGAATATAAGGTTAAAGTGCAGACATATGGAGGTTCAGTTTAGTGACTCCAGTTTACTGAAGTTAAGCAAAGAAATCGTATTTGCAGCCTCCAGTGTCAGAACACCTGTCAATCACAGCAGTCATGTTCCTAACTGTAAGACTTACCGTTGCCTTTTAGCTGTAGATGTGTTTGTTTCTGCTGTAGACATTTTAACATGGGGCTCTATGGGGACTGACTGACTTTTGGAGCCAGCCTCAAGTGGACATTAGAGGAACTGCAGATTTTAGGATTTCAGCACTGTCTAGTTTTTCTGTCCCGTGATGACTGCCTCTTGGTTTCACTCTTTTGGAGACTGAAACGTGACCTCACGATCACTTTTTCTTGGTTTATCAGCTTCTCCAACAGCTGTGGATGAAACGGCTGCAGTAACAGCAAAGGTCACCGCAGCTCAGCCTCTCACAACAACTCGACAGCCTACGACCTTCAAGCCCAAAAGTTACACCTCAGCCAAAATAACAGAGACAACACAACGATCTACAGCATCAAGCAGGACGACAAAAGCAGCAACAACACAAAGGGCGACCACACCACCTGTGGCAGCATCTCAGAGTGGCCCTACAGAGGAAACCACACCTTCATCACCATTTACAACCTTAAAACAACAAACCAGCAGCACTTCGTCAGCTCCGACCACAACAGCTCCGCCTGCAGCAGTTTTGACTGCAGCAGCTCCGACTGCAACATCTCCAACCGCAGCAACACCTGCAGCAGCAGCTCCGCCTCCAGCCACTCCACCTCCATTAGCTCTGACTGCTGCAGCTCTGACCACAACAGCTCCGCCTGCAGCAGCACCTGCAGTGGCAGCAGCTCCTCCTCCAGCTGCTCCGCCCACAGCAGCACTTGCAGCAGTAGCTCTGCCCACAGCAGCTCTGCCTCCAGCAGCAGCTCCGCCAACAGCAGCACTTGCAGCAGCAGCTCCGCCCACAGCAGCTCTGCCTGCAGCAGCAGCTCCGCCCACAGCAGCTCTGCCTGCAGCAGCAGCTCCGCCCACAGCAGCAACTCCGCCCGCAGCAGCAACTCGATTAACCACAGCTCCAGGTAGAGCCACAACCTTCTCACCAGTGATTAGTCTGGCCCAGACACCAACATCTACAACCACAGCCGCCCACCACACGACATCCACAGTTCATCCCACCAGACTTTCACCGGCCCGAGCCTCAGCACCCACAGTGGCCAAGAGGACTTCAGGGTTTCTGATTAGAAGAACTACAACTCCCAGCAAGGCAACAGAGAAACCAGGTAAACAATTTCTTGGTTCAGACAGTTTAATATGAATGTGAGCATGTATAATACAGCAGTGAGGAAATGCTGTTGTGTAGCAGTTAAAGTGTTTACTCTGGTTAGACAACATAAAGGGTTGGTTCACCAATTTTTCACATCGGTCTGTGAGGATCGTCCTTTAGTGCTGCACTAAAACATGTTTCTTAAAATCTCACAAATGTACAAAAATTTCAAATATCAGAAAAGAGATCAAGAAAAAACTCATTAATGAAAAAACTTGAATATTCTTTAAGGTCATGAAGGTGCAAGAAAGCATATCACTTCATTTTTACAGTTAGGTGGAAAAAATTCACCTACTCAAACTTCCAGGATCAGTAACTCACAGATTTACTGTTATTGTTTTATTATGGAGGCAGACAAGAAGCTAGAAGCTGATTTCAGTCATTCTCGGACGTGAACAGAAGCTTTCAGCAGGGATGCGTCCGTAGTTTTCTGCCCACTCTGACCTGTCACATGTTAACATGTTCTGTGATGCTTTGACAGGCTCCCTGAGAGTCACCTTAAAACCCTTTTATCTGGTTTAACTCCTATTTTGCTGAAATCTCCATAGCTTGTGACTTTTCCCTGTTGGACCACAAAAGATGGTGACGGGTTAACCTGTGCTTGACCCATGATGACAGCTTTTACTTCCTCCTTTACCTTCGGTAACTAGAGCCAATCAAAATGTGGGACGCTGTCTGAACATGTGAGACGGGGCTTACAAACCGCTGACTTTTAAAAATGTGGCGGTGAAGAGGTTTTGGGCTGCTGCATGACATCATCCTCCTGTGCTCGTGTCGGGGATTGTAGACGTTATGTGTCAGAAAACGAGATGTCATTTTCCTGAACGATATTGATAAACGGAGCCTGAGGAAGAAATAAGAAATATGACACTGAGGGGAAAATCAAACCTGGAGATCCGGGAAAAATCAGTGGAGCCACAGAGCGTCTTCGCTCTGCCGTGGAGGACCGGTTTGGCTCCGCCCACTGACCTGCTCTCACAAAGCGACTGTAATCACATCACAGCCTTTCTCTGTCATTTCTGGACACGCCAACGGCCATTGATTCAATTTCAGCCTGGAGAAAGGTGTGTGATGTACATAATGTAGCGCGCCCATGTGTGTGTGTCTGTGTGTGTGTGTGTGTGTCTGTGTGAGCACGGAAAGCCATGCTGCAGATAGTAACCATGGTAACGCAGGCTCGCAGCCTCCTGTGAAGGCTTTGATGGTTTTAAGCTGCAAAGGTTGAAGGCAAATTAAGGGCAAATGTTGAGCGTTTATCTGTGTGCTGCACGGTCGGTGTGCAGCTGTGTGTGTGTGTACCAGGATCTTATTGGGAATTCCAGACGTGTTAATCTAATTATGTCGTCCATGCAAGAAACATGGATGCAAATGTCTAACTAACTGCTTCCACAGCTGATTACTTACATTAAACTATTTTCTCTGTGACAAGTTTTCTAAAACAGTGTATTAAATATGTTAAAGGACATTTTCTAATTAAAGTAATTTGCATAAATAATACGCCCCCAAATCAGATACGCTGGGGCAGCAAAACAAAGTATCCATCCATTTTCTTCCACTGATCCGGGGCCGCGTCGCAGACCTCCCTCTCCCTCTCCCCAGACACCTCCTCCAGATTATTCGGGGGAACGTCGAGGTGTTCCGAGGCCAGCCGAGAGATATAATCTCTGCAGCGTGTCCTGGGTCTGCTCCGGGGCCTCCTAGGGCAACACCTCACCCAGGAGGCACCCAGGAGGCATCCTACTCAGATGCCCGAGCCACCTCAACTTTACTATCCCAACTTTTTTTGGTGCTGGCCTGAAATACAGGAATGGATGTAAAATAACAAACCACAGTGTTGTGGCTAAAGACAGTAAAAGCGTGCTCCCCCCTGTGTTTTAATCCTGGACCAAAGAAGCTGTAACAGCAGTTGATTCTCCAGTCTGAGGGGCCCGGAGTACAATAAAGAGCTCCAACCCAAAAACCAAACGTTAAAGCAGCGAGTAAAACCTTAAACTGGATTCTGGAAGCTGGTGTAACTCTGCGAGGAGCCGAGTGATGAACTCCATGAGTGGAGCCCTGCTGCTGAGGATGGTCAGACGCTGCAAACCTCGCCTCCTCCATGTGGATCTGTTCATAGCTGGACTGATAAACCCGGGGTTAACTTATCCAGCTGATAATTACCTCTGTGTGACCTCTCAGCCTGATATCTAAAACACTGATTCATTCATTCATATACTACATAAACTTGATTTACTCCCTTCAGAGCCTCTGAGGTTCTCACTGTTTCTCCACCATTCCCAGCACGACCACTAGATGGCAGTAACATCACGCTGCAGTGGCAGCAGCTGCCCCCTCCTCTGATTTCTGCCTAGCAACAAACAGAAGGCCGGAGCATCCTGTGCAATTTGTCACCGAGTCATTAGTGTGCAGTGAAATGAGTGTTTGTCACCCAGCTGCACACATCTGAGTGTCGGCCTGTGGAGGCTGATGCTTGTCTCTCTCTCACTCGCGCACACACACACACACACACACACACACACTGCAGATCAGGTTGTTGCTGCTTTGTGTTTACTTTTATTAAAAATAAAAATCTAAATGAGTAAATTTTGGGGCAGGAGCGCAGATGAAAAGCTGCATGTGACAGATTACAGAGTGCGCTGAATGAAACGACACGCGGCACCAGTACACCTGCTGATTGAAGGTTTTTCCTCTGTTTTTCTCCACTGCAGAATAAAACTATAACATATTTTATCAGCAGGCCGAGCGTTTGGCGGCTGCTTTTTCTGCTCGTGAGTTTAGGTCAGGTGATCAGCTGCAGCAGCTTCTGCTACGACCCTCGCGGCGAGGAGGTGGTGTTCATTGTTGGTGAGGCGCAGCAGACAGTTAGTGGCATGTACCTGTCAACAGAGCTGCATTTGTAGAAGGCTGTGAACGAGTTTTAACATGGGAGTCTATGGGGACTGACTCACAGCTGGAGCCTGCCTCAAGTGGACATTTAAAGGAAGTGCAGCTTTGGGCGTTTCCTGTTATCACCGTGGGTGGAAACCGTTTGATGCAGCCATCCACCTTCTGATTCTCAGAGCTTTCACCTTAAAATCTCACATCTGGACTGGTGACGGGTCCGAGTGTGTGCTGGTCTGAAGCCCGCTCCTCATGTTCCCCTGCTCTGCAGCCTTTCTGTCGTGAAGGTCTCCTCCTAGCAGCTGATGCTGAGACGTGTCTGCTGAGCTGCTGCTAGCGTCTGGTTTCTGAGGCTGGGAGCTCTGAACGTTTCTCCTGCTGCAGAGGAAACTCTTCCTTCCCTCACACTGGTTTCTGCTCTGGAAGAAAATTTGTAGACATCTTTCACACTGATTGACCTCCACATGCTAAAGAATGGATGGACTGTAGCTGCATGAGGCTATTTGCTGTGAACCAGTCGTACTGATGCTCTCAGATTGAGGGAAGCCTCCATCGGTCAGCTGTATGCTGATGATCGTGTGCACTTCTTTCCTGGCTTCATGAGATATCTGTAATGTGATTTCTCAGATGTGCCATGAATGCATATTTTTTTTGGTCCCACAGCCAAGCTGACGTTGATCATTAGTGTAAAGAAAACTAAAATACTTCAAGGATGAAATCTTTGTCTTAAATTTCCAAACCAGCCACCAAACATCCTTTTGTTTGCTTCAGTTTGAATAATAAGAGATTTTTTTCTCCTGTGATCCGGGTTACAAAGCAAACAACTGCGTGCAGAATGTGGATGAGCATGTAATTAAAATTAATTTGAATCTGCATTTTTATGATCATTAGGAGCTGCGATAGATTCCCTCTGATTAAGATGCGTCTCCAAATTGCCTCCGTGAGCTTTTAAAGGTTAATTTATGATATGTTTATCATATTTAATGTGCACGATCACCTTTTGTCTTTGGACATCACCTCTTAATTTTATTTTCTCTGGCAGAACACACAGATTAATTAAGCTGGTTCACGACTGACGTTCTTGTCTCCGTGTGTCGAGAGGCTGTCCCTGGAGGAGGCCGGAGCTGACCGCCGAGTCCGTCTCCGGCGGCACGACCACCGTCGGCGCTCACAAGCTGCAGCCCTGCGTCCTCGAGCTGTGCAAGTTCTTCTCGCAGTGCCTGTGCAGACCCTTCAGCCACAGGACGCGCATGAAAAGGTCGGCAAATTACGCTTCCTGCCTCCACACAGCACTGCTGCGGACCGAGGTTTTAATTATAGCGGTGCGCAGAGCGGGGCTGCTGCACTTCATTAGGGGACGAGCTCTTAAGGAAGGCAGTGTAGAGAGAACATGCACACATGCAAAGAAAAATTACAGGTTGAAGCTTTCTAAAGAAATTCTCAACAAGAAAACATATCTGACATCATTTGTGACAGTTTGACTGCAAAGAAACCGAAGAGAGAAAAATGTGTATATATTTGCACTTGCTTCAGTTCTTTTCTCGTCCCCTTCCTTCTCATGTTACTGTCGGTGGTAACGTTAATGGTAATCATGTTGCCGCCTTTGAAACAGAAGTAATTACTGGGATGTAAACGAACCTTTACAGCTGTTAGCTGCTGGGAGTCGGTGAGGCCTGCAGGCCGGAAATCTGCTTTTCATGCAGTTTACCAGGTTTTCTGTCTCACCACCTTCACCGAGCTGCAGACTCACACTCGCTAACATATTTCCCTTCATCATGAAGAATCCTGCCCCTGTAGCTCCTCCATGAATCACCGCCTCATTGTGGTGGAGGGGTGATCCCGGTAGCAGTGCTATAGCAAGGCTGCCAAGGCTAGCTGATGTTGGGTCGGGGAGGAGTTACACCTTCACATCTAAAGTCACCACCTGAGGTGGTTCAGCATCTGACCAGGACGCCTCCAGGACATCTCCTAGGTGAGGTGTTTCGGGCATGTCCGCCCTGGAGGTGACCCCGGGGCAGACTCAGGGAGGGAGGTCTACGCGTCTCCGTTTCAGCCTGCAGCCCCCGCGCCCTGGACTCGGCCAAGTGGCATCACCGAGTGTATTTTTGTATCCATTTAAAGCCGTTCAGACATCATTCTGCATATACAGCTCCGAACATGTTTAAAGCTCTGATGTGAGATGTTTAATGCTGAGCTGGTTCTGAAGCTCAGTTCTTCACTGTTCTCACCTCGTCTTGCAGATACTGTGACGACAGCCACCTCTGGTATGAAAAACACACCTCTGAGGTGTGTCGGCGGGTCAGGAGGGTCTCCTTCTCCAAAAGTAAGTGGACTGTAGAGGAAGGTGCAGTCAATCGATAGCGGGGGGGCTGAAGTTGGTGGTATTTTTCCTGATTCTAACATCACCTTTGAGGACAAAATGTCCACTTGGTCCCAAATATATCCCCCCCCACACCATCAGGTGCCACGATGAAGAGATAATCAGCGGTGCACGCTGATAATAACGGTTTTAGCGTCTCCGACAGGACGAAAGTCTTTCCGCACTCGAGGAGCTCAAACAGAAGTCCTGCTATGTTAGGTTTGAAGGTTCGAGTGAGAAATATTCAGTGATGACAGGATCTCTCAGGCTGCTCTCATGCAGAAAGCAGGGAGTGATGATGTGTAATAACTTTATTCAAAGAGCCTTTATTGACACCAGGCTGACAAAAACATTCACAGTTTCATTCTCGCCCTGCAAACCACAGCTGACTGAGGACAGATGATGATGCTGTTACTCAGAAACGTTGACATTCTGCAGCCGTTTGTAGTTTTACTGATTGAAGTGATGATCAGTGCTGAAAGGCTGCTGTTTGGTGCGCCACTCTTTAAGCAGACCGGGAAGATGAAACTGTAAATCCTCTTGTTTGTACAGTCAAAGCTCCCGCTGCAGAGCCCAGCTGCTGTAAGGTGGTGTTCAAACCTGCTTTCTTTCTAATTGCCAGCAGGGGGTGACTCCTCTGGTCAGTCAGTTAATGACCTCAGTAAATACTTTTGTGATCAGTTTATGCTCTCAGCCTTCCTGAGTGCCGCAGTCGGGCACGCCTGGCTGTGTGACCGGCATGCTGCCGCAGTACGAGCATCCCTGCACTCCTCAGTTCCTCAGGGAAACGGGGATGCTGTTTCTAGGAGATGGAGGCGGTTCCCGAGGTTCTTAGCTTCTATTTGTGGGCCTCAGAGCTCTTAGAGAAACACTGGATGTGTAGAAAATGTAAAAGAAGCTTTTTGTGGCTGCAGATGGAGCTCTTTGATATCACAGACACTATTAAAGGAGACTATAGCATCCAGTGAGCGCCTTCATTACCCGAGTAAAACACCTGCCTGATGGTGGCACACAGGAGTTTCAAGTCTTACTAAACACAGGCTGATGTTTGTTTTGTAAGTTATTATTCCGTTAGTGTAAGTCTTTGAATACGTGATGTTAAATCCTTTGTTTCTCAGTTAAATCCATAAAATATGGAGGGAGCATGTGAGAGGTCACCCATTGGTTTCTGACTCAGCGTCAGAGTTTCGTCCATCGTGTTGGTTTTTATGGAGCAGGAAGTGACTTTGCTTAGATGAGATCGTGGAGTTATCAGCTAATGCTAAGCTAGCTTAGTTAGTAGCAGCTGCGTCCATAAACTGTGGAAGTGCAAAGCACAGACACGTCTTCTAATTAGTGCTGCACAGACTAATATAAACAAACTGAAGCAGACTTCTCTGTACCAAAGGGTGAGTTATGATATTTGACATTTGCATTAAAATTCACCAGCATCACAAACATGTAGGAGCTCCATTTCACTGCCTTGTTGGCCCACCCGTCAATCAAGGTGGTTTAACATGGGAGCCTATGGGCCTGACTCACTGTTGCAGCCTGCCTCGAGTGGCCATTAAAGGAAGCGTATCATTAAAGGCTTATTTAACAAGTGATGATGATAATCAAGGAGTGAAGGAGAGAGACGCAGGTTTCAACTTTATTTATACAAAAACATCAACAACAGCGAGCCGTGTGTCATCATCCAGAGTCTGTGGCTGATTATTGTAAAAATGGAAGCTGAGCTGTTATCAGAAAAAGAGAGGCAGGAAGTGAGCATGCATACAGTCATCTACTGCAGCGAACCCTGACCTTTTTTAGGGACCGGCCCGGGGGTCGGGGGTCAGGGACCTCTGATCTGCTGCAGTGCAGGAAACTGGATATAAGTGAGTAACAGGAAACTGCAGTTCCTCTGATCTCCTCACGTCTGAAAACACAAGTGAGAATACTGTAACATGATGAAAATAAACAATTTTCTAATATGTCAATACAGTATTAGTGACAGTTTTGGGGGGTAATCAAAGCAATGCTCCAAAGATGAGGTAATCTTATAGTTGTACAATAACTTGTTGTTTCACACGTCATTAAAAAACTGAGAGTGGATCCATGTTGGTGCCTTTAAAGCTCGTCAGAGCTCCGAGTGTTTGAATCAGAAATAATTGGGGATCTCACTTCCATCCCTCACCTGCGCTGATGGGGACGTGTCGGCCCGTATCAGAGCTCGTTAGAGCAGCAGCCTAATGGGCTCAAGAGGTCGCGGAGAGCGAGTCGCCTGCTTCGCGGCGTCTGACACGATTCCACCGGCAGGCCGGAGGAGAGAGGACTCGACGCGCTGTCAGCCCCGCGCTCCAGCTCTCATTAGACCGCGCCGTTTATTTTTAGACGCCGATAAACCTGATTAGAATCTGACATGAAAAGCAGCGAGTGTAAAGATTAAAAACTCAGCTAACAGCACAACATGACAGATGCTCCTGCTGATGTGTGGAGAGCAAACTCAGAGAATATTGCAGTGTGTAAGTTTGAAGCTGGACGGTTTCATTTCTCCACATAATGAGAGAAAATGTTAAAGATGACGGCCCTGCTTCATCGGTACGATCTGTTTAAATTATGATTATTTAGTCAATGTTTCTGAGACCTTTGCTTCATACATGTTTTGATACAAGTTGATGGGCCACTTAGTTCATCACAAAGCTTCATCAGTTCACGAGTTATGGTAGTTGATTTCAAACATGATGCAATGAAAGAATCAAAGCTAAAATAGAGTAAATCTCATTAAAGGTTCATTATGTTTTTTAATCTCTTTCCATAAAGTTGGTGTCGGCAGAAATGTTGGAAAGAAAGTAAAAACAAACAAACACCCGAAACACTCCAGAAATGAAAAATAAAGCCTCGTCTGTGGTTATGTGATGTCATCACAGCCCCGTCACTCGGGAACAGTCGCCTCATGAACAGTGGGCGTGGCAGAAAGTCTCACCTTCCCCAGCTGTTGTCTCCGTGCTCCTGCGTGATGCTGCTGAAATGCTGAGTGCCGGGTTACAGAACCTGATGCACGATGAGCCGTCTCTCTGGAGGGTGACGCCGGTGAGCGTACGCTGAGGGTAAAGCCCCCCTGCAGCTCTCAGTAAATGCGCTGGCAAGGATTTGCTGCCTCGTGTGGATGAAAGGAAGTATCTCAGGGTCTCCACTCTTTCTGTCTTCACTGTTGTGGTGAAGCTGAGCGTCAAAGATTTACAGGTTGATCTACGTTCCCGCCCTCAGCTATGGCCACGAGCTGCGGGTGGTGACCGAAAGAATGAGATCATGGATACGTCCTACAGGAATGAGCTTCCTCTGCAGGGCTTTCCCTCATAGATGGAGTATCGGGGGTAGAGGGGCTACTCCTCCGCACGGAAAGGCGTTTGACAAGGATGCTTCCCAAATGAAGTCTCCTACTGGGCGGAGACGTCCAGGCAGACCCAGGATGCACCGGGCAGACTGCTTCTCTTGGCTGGGTTGGGAATGCCTCGGTGTTCCCTGGAAAAAGGGAACACCGAGAAAGAAAGGGTTTGATTCCACCTTGACCCGGGCCTGTGTTTGTGTGGGCCTGTGTTTGCGTGGGCCTGTGTTTGCGTGGGTTTCCTCCCACAGTCCAGAGAGTGGGGTCAGGTTAACTGGTGATTCTACATTGCCCGTAGGTGTGAATGGTTGTCTGTCTCTCTGTGTTGGGCTGGTGACCTGTACAGGTGTACCCTGCCTCTCGCCCTATGTTAGCTGGGATAGGCTCCAGCCCCCCTCCCCTCCCCCCAACCCTGAACAGGATGGATGGATGGAGTTTGGAGCTCTGTTTGGGAGCCCAGAGCTCCTCCCACTGTGTCCGCTGACTAAAGGAACAAAGCCTGTTTTGAGGGGTGCGCCCCTGTTTAGGTGGCTTGCTCTGGTTGCTTGCACTTTAATAAAGCCTGAACATGTTGGACATGCAGGTGATTCTGCAGGTTTATAAACAGCCAGCAGCTCAGTTTGATTCTCTTAAATGTACTAAAATATTTATTCTTGAATTATAATTTGGAGCCACCAGAGGGGAACATTTGCTACAAGATTTAGAGCGAGCTGGAAAAACCCGGTGACCTGGTTGTAACCTTCCTCCACAGATCTGAAACAGAGGTGCCTGACAAAGATGTGCAATAAACTGTGACCGGAGAGGAACAAAGAGCCGTTCATCATCACGAACCGCTCACAGCACCACTGTGGAGGCCAGCGCCGGGGAGGCTTCAACATCTGGAGGGGTTTGGAAACTGTTTACACAAAAAGTACAGCTTTACGTTCATCCCTGTTATCTGTGATTGCATTCAGTTTTTATCTGATTAAAATAAATCTGATTTATACCGGACACAAATCTGCAACCCTGAGACCGAAGTCTGGACTGTTTTTCTTCAGATCCGATGAAGACGATGGTTCATTAAACAGTCTGACATGTGAACAGATGTAGTTTTTAGGTTTTATGTCACAAACATCTGGATCATTTTTTCTGGACGGACTTCTTTCATCTTAGAGTCGATTCAGAGCTGCGCATTAGTTATAAAAATGGTAAAAACTGATTGGACGTTTAATGTCTCACTGTCACAAATATTAAAATAAAATGAGAAAATTTAGAAGAAATCTTTATGAAGAAAACATCAAAAATGGGTCCGATCTGGATCCAGAGGTGAGCTCGTGCCTGCGGTGGAGGGAACCGGCAGGCTGCTCTCAGACAGAAACTGGGGGGTGAAAATCGTTCAGACAATCCCAAATATTCATAATTAAAACCTGAAAGATGCAGAATTATTATACTTTTGTATTCATTGTGTTTAGAGTGGATTCAGTTCTTTCAAGGTAGTTTTTATTGTTTACAAATGTTTCAGTTAATTTTTTAAGAATAATGAGCTGTTTGTCAGCGCAGGTGCAAACACATCCGAGCGCCATTAAACATCTGCACCGATGCTGCAGATGTTTAATCAGTTGATGAATTTTGACCAAACTGACAAAAACTGAAACTGGAAACATAATATTTGTTTAAATTTTTCTCTAAAGGTTAGTTTTTATTTATTTCACCAAAATGTTTCTTTGTTTTTTTGCACCCTCGTTTCTAGCTCAGTTGTAGTTCACAGGACGACCTCCAGCCAAAATGCGCTGTTTCATTTTCAGAGATATTTACAAAACAAACGTGGAAAAATATGCATGTTGTCATCCTCTGACTCAGACTGAGAGTTTCACAGAGCAGAGTCTCAGAAAGCAGCAGCTGGAACGCTTTCAAAGAAAGACTCTGATCCTTTGAGCAAACCGGTCGTTACTGCAGACCTGCTGCACTGACGGGGGGGTTTGCACCGTCCTTCCTGACAGATGCAGCGACCCAAGCAATGCCCCTCTATCAGCCCCCTGTTATTAACCCCCCCAGCAGGCCTTCATTGATCCGAACTCCAGGAGGATCAGATAAGTCCAGGTCAAATCCACAGGTCACAGATCGAGCCCCCCTGCGGGGACAAAGACCACTCTGTGGGTTCCCCCCCGTCAGGACCCCACCTCTGCTAAAGCCTGAAATACCTGCACAGAAATAAACTCTGATAAGCTCCTGCTCAGGTATCACTCGATGGCCAATGAGAGCTGACCTGAGCAGGATAAAGGTGCACCCCCTCCCCCGCAGGTCGGACTCATAAACACAGTGTTTGGAGCTCTGAGTTTATTCTGTTGGGAAACTGCAGATGCTTTAAAAAAGCTTTTCACCGTCACTGCTCACAGTGACTCAGAGTTTAACTTTATTCAATGAAGACAGCAGAGAGTCTGCAGCCGACGCTCCACAGATAAGGTAAGAGTTCCTTTGCTTCCTGCTGTTTGTTCTACGTTTTAAAGCTTTCTGTTAAAGGTGCAGACAGCGTTGTATATCACAGTGATAACGTTATATGAGCAGAACAAACAGGAGTCTGGGTTAAAAATGCAACAATAAAACTCATGTAAAGTATTCAGAGTCAGCAAGTCATTACGTAACTCTGGATCTATGATCACTGCAGACAGGCTGTAGTTAAAAAGCTCTTCTGGCCTTCAGCGTCTTTCAGGTACCAAATAGGTTTTGTGAAGCATTTCCTGTCTGCAGTTAGAGATTAACTGATCAAAGTTTAAGGAAAGAACTGGAAAAAAATTCCCAGTTGTAGGAACTACAAGCAGGAGGAAGTAAACACTGCAGGTTAAAGCTGGTCAGAGCCTTAAAGCTACTTTACTTTGATTTTGTTTTCTGGAAATGGAAAAACACATTTTCACGCCCCAAAATCATCGAATTTATATTCATACTGGAGAAAAGCTCTTAAATACTCAGCAGAATATGCAGATATTTAACATGTTAGTCACGAGTAATTTAAGACATTTATGCTTCCCTGCAAAGCTGAGCAGTCACCGGCCGACACATTTGGTCAAAATGTGTTGTTGAAGTTCTTTTAACATGTATGTAAACTAAGGGAATCATCCTCCACAATCTCAGCATTATTTTCAATTTAATTTCAATTCAGTTTTATTTATATAGCACCAAATCACAACTGATATTGGAGTTACCCAAGACCCTACAATAATTACAGAGAAAACCCAACAGTCAAAGCGACCCCCTATGAGCCCCCTTGGTGACAGTGGGAAGGAAAAACTCCCTTTGAACAGGAAGAACCCTCCAGCAGAACCAGGCTCAGGGAGGGGCAGTCATATTTTAGAGGTAAGGAAGTTATTGTGTCATATTTAGAGGACGTTAATCCCCTCAAAGATATAAACATCCAAGTTTATTCAACAGAGTACTGAAAACAGAAATATGTGTGCTAGCTGAGACCTCCAAACATGGAAATGTTTTATCTTATGTTCAAATGAGTAAGTGTGACCCAATATTAGAAGAAACACACTTTTAATCGCTTTAAAATGAAAGTTAAATAAAGTTTTATGGAGCTGATCAGCTGCTGAGACGCAGACCTCTCTGATGTCAGCTGCCAAAGTATTTTACAGCAGCTTTTCCCATAATTATTTATTTTCTGAATTGCATGGTGCATGTTAGCGCGCACCACTCTGAACCTCAGAAGCCTTCATCATTGTTGTTTCTGCTTTAATATCTCTTCATAGATGATAAAACTGAGTCCTCAGTGTCATCTGGAGCCATTAATCTGCAGAGTTCCAGCTTTGAGGCCCGCATTAAAGGTTTAAATATAAGTGCATTAATGACAGCTGACCTCCTGAGAGGTACAGATCACTTCCCTGCTCTTGCCCGGGGCTTTAACAACGTTAATGACACACTTCTTCACCTCATCGAGCGGAGGGGAGCCACAGGTGGGCCCGGCTGAAGCTATTAGAAACACTGAAGCATCGAGCGGAGAAGGTCGACCTTGTTTTTGTGTGGGAGCAATCAGCGCTGTAATGGTAGATGTCAGAGTATTTTCAGGTGTATATTACATATTTTAAAAACGTGTGACACCCCTGGCGCCGTGCTGTGATTTGGTGGATGATCCTAACGTAACCTTTGAGCCGAGCTTTTGCAGTAATGACGGTTTCATTACTCGGAGCCGGCGCAGCGGCTCAGTAAGCTTCAAACTGCAGAGGAGTCACAGCAAATCAGAATCTGAAATTTATATTTATCACTAACTTGAACCGGTTTCAGGGAGAGCAGGGGTGGGAGAAGTAATCTCAATTCATCCAATCAGAAACCAGCGTAGACTAACTCTGCACGCGCTGAGTATGCTTCTCCCACATAGGCTGTATATTAAAGATGGCCACCACGAACTCATCCACAGGGTTGTGCTCTAAGTGCTAAGTTATCAGCTAATGCTAGCTAGATTAGCTAGCAGTGTGCATCCATAAACTGTTCTGGTACACAGCACAGACACATCTGTAACTATTTTTTTGTGCAGTTTTCTTCTACTTTTTGTTTAATGTTGTCTTTACTAAAGACAAAAATGGGTCCATACAGTTTTTGTTTGACTTTTCCTCCATGACGTTTCCGTGCTGCACTGCTGCCAACTCCTCAGTAAGGAAAGTAGCTATTGGCTGTCCTAAAAGTCGCTAGAAGTTGATATATGATGTCATCACCCAATTTGCATAATTGGTCATTTGCATGTAGTTGTAATCGAGGCTGTAGGAGAGACACAACACCCTCAATATGTTTCGAACTATAAATGAAATAACTTCATGACTTCAGTGCTTTGCCTAGACCCACAGTACATAAATCAATTTTGTCCCGTATTGTTTAATGTTAGAATATAAAATGTAACTAAAACACAGTTATGTGGGGTGCGATTGTTAGCTCTACGTTTAACCCTCCTCCTGTATCTGGGCCACTGTTGTGTAAGAAAACTCACTGTCGGCTGAAGCGAGGTCCGGGGGGGACCGGGTCCCCCTCGGGGTTGAAGCGAGGTCCGGGCGATACCAAAGTATGAAGAGTGTATGTACACACAACACGGCGACAGCGTAGGATTTCAGGTTTCCGGTCTATCCCCAAAAGTCACCAGTATCACCGGAAAAAGTTGCTACATTTGTTGCTAGTCACTTTTTGGGTTTGAAAAGTCACTAAATCCAGTGACAAAGTTGCTAAATTGGCAACACTGCTGTGCTGCAGACTGGATGGGGCAAAGTCACATGACACGACTGTTTTAAAAGGGACCGTATGTAATGGGGGAAGTATTAACAGAATTTAAAAACAAAGAAAAACGAAATAACTGACATGATTATGTTGATTAGCTGGTTCTGAACGTTGGTTTTGATTTATTTTCAATTATTTGCCCAGCCCTGGTCACCTGGTCCACTCCCATCAGTACCCTAAATCAGAAAGCAGACTGTGTCTGTCACCTGAAGCCAAACCGGGAGCTGGGTCCACAGGCGCGGGGCCTGATAGCTTTCAGGAGCCACAGTGAAGCCTGCAGTCTGACAGAGAAGTGCTGCAGTTGCAGCTATGATGTGTATTTAGCCTGATGTGATAAAATAATGATTTCTCTGCGCGCAGGTACGAGTCATGTGTCTGACATGGATTTTTGTGTTATCTGCTCTTCCAAACAGTGAGTTCCTCCATAACACACTCACAACACCAATAACACTGCACAGCACAGAGGATCCATTTAGCAACAAATTGTTATATACCTGTTGACTTAGAAGTGCCTCATTATCAATAATAAAACACGAATAAAGGCCATTAGTGCCGCAATATGTCAGAATAGTGGTTAAGCATATAAAGCCGACCTGTTCTATCTGTAATAGTTATACATAGTTATCTGTTAGAGTGCAAAGATCCACTTTTGCTGTATTAAATGTTGCATTTATGACCTTAATTGCTTTATTTATTCCTGCTCATCTCCAGTGCTTTCTGCTGGTTCCGTCTCCTGTCCGGATGCAGAAGCAGATCGCATGACCGGTGAGAACGAAACATTATGTAATAAACTGTGAGCGCGATCACATGACGCACAGAGCTTTGATTGATGTTCATTAATGAGCTTATCAAAGTTCATTAAATCAAGGGATTGGAAGTGTGAGTCAGCACATGATTAACAAGTCTCTCTCTCTCTCTCTGCTTTAATCTGCACTAATCTGATCATTTACACTCGGAGGCAGAATTAACAAATCTTCCAACTAAACCATCGTGTCAGTCGTTTTCCTCTTACCTTCAGTCTCTCTGATATATTTTCCTTTTTAGAGAAGTGGAAGAAAAAAAAGATTTTTAATCAGGAGACTCGAGAATTTAGACACTGATGCAAACAAAAGGCGGGGCCATCGAACATGTGGCCCAGGGGCCGGGTTTGGCCCTCTGGATGTCTTTTTAAAGTGTCACAGGTCAGGGATGATGCCAGCAGAAGGCTGTGAAACTGATGAAAGTACGGTTTTCATGCCCTCCTTCTTTGCAGTTTTCACATTTTCCCAAAGCCTTGCAATGGGCCACACTGCATCCTTTAGCGGGCCTGTTCTGGCCCGCGGACCATATATTTGACACCCTGATTTAGCGCCTGCTGCCCTGCATCGCAGAGTCAGACGGGATCAGAGTTGGCTGCTGAGCCTGAGACGGTGTCAGAAGTTTCCAATGACCATCTCGAGCACCGAAGCGCAGCCTGCTGATCCTCACTGGGCAGATAGAAAAGAACCAGGCTGCTGGCAGCGCTGCAGCCGTCGCTTAGAAAAGGAAAAGTTGCATCTGCATACAAATATAATTGTTTGATTAATTAAGAGTCATTTTACCTCCAGGCCCGTTAAAGCTGTGTTAGATAGCTGTGTGAGATGGATGGATAAAATAAATAAATAAACAGGATAAATGAGGCACAGTCCATCCAGGTTGTGGCAGGAGGCAGAACGTGTATGAGTAGGGGGGGGTCAGAGGGCGTTTAAAAAGTCTTATTGCAGTTGGGATAAAGGACCTCCTGAAGCGCTCAGATCTGCAGCACACTGAGACGAGCCATCTGCTGCTCCTCTGCCCACCCAGGGGGCCATGGAGAGGGTATCTGCTGTTCTCCATCAGTTTGTTCACTGCCTCCCTCTCTGCCACAGTTTTAAGTGAGTCCAGCCTCCTGCCGAGCGCCTGGCTGGCTTTTTTTTCACCAGTTTGTCCAGCCAGTTGGTGTTTTTGTGCATCAGGCTGCAGCCCCAACACGCAGCAGCATAACAGAGGGCACTGGCCTCCACAGGGAGATGAAGAAGAGGCGGCTCTGCCTCTCTCTGGTCTTCAGGGACCAGTCCAGCTTGCCTCAATGTTCTGCACGGGTATGAAGACTGGTGGATGGAGTGGCCTACATCTTCTCAAATCCACCACCATCTGTGTCACACATTTAAGTTCTTCTTAGAGTAGACATCAAGGGTGACATGTCGACGTTATGGCCTCCACAAACCACACTGGAACCAGTACTAAGAGTATTTTACCCACTGTGAGATACTTTTTCCTAATATTATATGTTTTTAATCTAATCCTAAGCAGCCAAATTAAACGATGTGGTTCTGAAAGAGGTCCTGAGTTTCAGCCAGAGGTGTTTGCATGGCGTGGTGGTGCTGCAGCTTTGAAGTATTTGCACTCAGGTTTATACTTCAGCTGTTTTCCATCCTTCAGTGTTTACAGCATCAGACTGCAGCTCAGTGATGAAGGTGCTGACTCAAAGCTCCCTCGACAGCTTCAAAAGCAGGACTTCTTTAGGTTTGTTGAAGATGACTCTCATGATCAGTAGTGGTTTTAAGCCCTCAGGACCACCACCAGAGGGGACCGCCCCCACTAAGGGTTTATTAGCTGGGACTCTCCAGCAGTTGCTTTAGAAGTGAAGAAGCCTCTTGGATGGGGCTGAAGTGTCTTCTAAAGAAGCCCAGTTTCCTTCTTTTCAAGCTCTAAAGAGCACTATACTAAAGAGCTATAGACACTGTCCCAAAGCTGCATTATGTAACAAAAGCAGCAGCGTCAGAGTTGAACAGCTCGTTCCTCAACAACTGTCGTGACTTTCTGTGACATTGCGGGCCGTTGTTGACACCGAGTTCGAGGTGTTCTGGGCCTCCTATAGTCTTACTCTGCACTGTGCCTGCATGTGGAGAGCTGCAGCCCAAACAATCTTCCACCCTGCATGCTCCTCCGGACTCGAGTTGCTGCCAACAGGATTATCTTTGATGAAATCGCTCCGAGTTTACAGAATCTCTGCAGGTTTGTTCTTCTCGCCGCGTTTGTTCATTCTGCTTCCGTCTGCTCTTCCTGCAGATTGCCTCGGCCTGCGCTTCACCTGGATACACTCGGTCTTCGATAATTTCCCCTCTCTGCTGAGCTTTGTGTCGAAGCTCCGCTGCGTGACGGGGATTTGCCCACGTGACCTGGAAGATTACGGCTGCTCCTGCAGATATGTGGCGGCTGGAAACCCCGTGGATGCTCTGGACATGTGAGTAAGCCTCAGATCGCAGCGGGACTGCGGTCACAGCAGCAGCTGAATGTAAAATACAGCATAATTGAATTCAGAGGCTGGAGGCAGGCATGTGTGAAGCAGGCTGGGAGAGTCTTCACAGACCAACCCCCCCATCCCCACGGTAAATATTAGTCATTACACTGGAATTCCTCACAGGTTAAAGTGCAGCAAATGTCAAAATCGAGAGAAAAAGGCTTTAGGGTGGACCGGGATAACGGAGCATCCATGAACCTGCACTTATTGCAGGCTTAACATCTTAAAAGTGTCTGAAAGCCATCCAGACGAGGAACAGGCGACTCATGGTGACTATATATTGATCTTTTTATCATAAGTTTCTTCAGCTTTAAGTGTATATATGTAGGGCTTTTACTGTGAAAGGCAGAGACAGGAAGAAGCCCCCGCCTTGCAGGTCACGTTTCCTGTGTCGATGGGATCGTTTTATTCCTCCTCCTTTCTCCTTCTTCTGTCTGCAGGTGCTGCGAGGCTCACCGGCTGTGTTACCGGAGCGCCGCCCCCTGCAGGCAGGAGCTGCCGCTGGCCCCGTACAACTCCAGCTGTGCTGCAGCCGCTAACGCCAGCTGTGGTGAGACTTTCAGTTTATTTGGAGAGATGCGCTCGTCACCAGAGTCTCAAACGTTTCACTCACAGCGGAGTGTACAAAGTAAAACACTGAGCAGCTGAAGCCCAGCAGAATAAACAGCCTGTGACACCAGTGCAGTTATTCATGTCTGTGCACTCCAGCTGATGGCCTCTTTTTGTCTTGAAGATGCTGCTGACGTGTGTCAGCAGAGGTTTTGTGAATGCGACCGGGCCGCCATCGACTGCGTGACTCGGAGCCCGTACGACTCGACGCTGAGAGGCCTCGCCGAGGCGTCCTGCTCAGCCGCAAACCACACAGGTGAGACTCCGCCTCCAGCTCCAGCATCTGCTCTCCATTCATTCAGGAGTATCAATGTGTGCATGTTTGCGCACACACAATAAAACTGTTAGGACTGAAACTAATCTTCTAAACTAAACTAACTAAACTCATTTTCCTCAGTATCACCTCAAACCAGCGATTTACTTTCTGCACATCTAATTTGCATGCAAGACAAACTAATGGATGGATTGGGTTGTCTTTAATGGCACCAGTTTGGCAAAATGGGACCCAATCCGTGACTCGCGCTGTGAAGGACGTCGAGGAGACGATTAAAATCACTGATCAATAGCAGCAATATAAAAATAACCCCAAGGGAAATAAATCCCGTGCAGATGGACTGCGGTGGAATAAAATGTTGAGCACGCTGCAGCCGAGCCCTCTGTTTGACATTCTGAAAGTGGAGAAACAAAATGAATCGATGGCCTAAAACTTACTGTGGAAAAAGTTCGAGTCACTTAAAGTGAGGGCAGCACTGACAGCTGTCTGGCACCAGGTGGCGCCACGCCGCTCCTGTGGACACAAATCTTCCCGGTGATTCGTGGTGCTTGTCTGGAGACGCAGGCTCACTCAGAGCTCTGCGTTCTGACCTGCTTAAAACGTGGCTCAGGGTTCTGTTTAGAACTTTGCTTTGGGCCTGTTTCAAGATTTCAAACTGAGTTTTCAGACTGGTTTCAGAACATTCTGGAGAACCTTCCCAGTTCTTCTGTCTCTTAATGGCAGAACGGATCATGATGCTCTCATTCCTTCACGCCTGCGGCTGTATGCTCATCGTCCTCCCGCAGAGTGAGACTGATTGAATAAATGTTACCTGTGAGCTCATTAGCACCGCTCCTGCTGCTCCGTGTCCGACTGCAGTCCGAGTCCCTCATTAGTTTGATCGTGTGTTTCAGATCCGCGCGGCGGCGTGGAGACAGGTGAAGTCTTCAGAGCAGCAGGTAAGTCTGTCTGAAACTGAGAGCCCCACGACGGCCGCGTCAGTCGCCGTGAGACGGTGCGCGTCACTTTCGGAGCGGGTCGGCGATGTCGCGGCGCCGGAAACGATTGATTGGGCAGAAATGCAGACGGCTGAGTCACATCTCAGCCAATTAAAACAATGACCTCTGGACGGTTAATGCAGCTTCCTGCCCACATCCACTGATTGTACAGACCTCCTTTGATCCACTCGGGTCCAGATTTAGATGCTGTCTCCAGCTGAGCTGCTCTGTCTGTGAAGGAGGTTATTAAAGTGCAGAAGTCCAGAGGGAAAGTTTTTTAAGCCCGATGAAGGCCCGTCAGGCTCTTCAAGCTGAGCTTTCTCTGACACCGTTTGAACTTCTTGAATTCACTTTATCTGTACTTTGATGTCGAGAGCAGATGGAGCGCCTTGCAGGACCGAACAGTAACGTCACGGTGCGTCACGAGTTCCAGCTGTTTACATCTGTTTACATCTGTACAGGAGTTTGAAGAAAGAGCTTTATCTGTCACATACATACAGTGAAATTCAGACTCTGCATTTAACCCATCACACAGCACAACGTGGAGCAGGGGGCAGCTAGAAAGCGCCCAGGGAGCAACCTGGTGGGGTTAGGGCCTTGCTCAGGAGCCTACAGTGTCGCCAGCCTGGGGATTCGAACCAGGGTCTTCTCAGTGATGAACCTACTTCTTCCCCTCTAGGCCACCACTGGGAGAGAAAGTGGAGACAATGTTGGACCACACTGAGACTGAAGGATCGTGTTGGTGTTTAAGTGCTGGATGTGAAAAATGTGTATGTTTGTATGGAGGGACTGAACCCGTCCTCCTCCTCTGCAGACGTTCTCTGAGCGGTGAACGGCTCAGAGATCATTTCTCCTTCCTGACAGCGGCTAAAACTCCTGTTTTTACGGTTCGCTTCACTTTGCCCCCCCGCCCGTCACCGTCAAGCTTCAGTTTGTGCTCTGAGAGCTTTAAGATGCTGGCGGCCTTGAACCCGGAGTGCTCGTAAAATGGACCTCCTTCCTCTTCCTCTGAGGAATAATGGAGTGGAAACAGATTTTTTTCTGATTAAATGGATTTAAAAACAGAGTCTGATGGCGGCTTTTACTCGCTGCCGGCCGAGGTCAGACCTGCCGGCCGAGGTCAGACCTGCCGGCCGAGGTCAGACCTGCCGGCCGAGGTCAGACCTGCCGGCCGAGGTCAGACGTCTACGGCTAATGAAGCTCGTTTTGAACTTTAAAAACAGCAAAACAGAAACTTTGAACACATTTTAAATCCCAGTTAACAAAGAGCAGTGCTGATCTGATTCCAGCGGCACCAGTGTAGTGTGTGTGTGTGTGTGTGTGTGGGGTGGGGGGGGGCAGAAGTGATGATGTTTGGGTGAGAGGGTGGAGTGATCAGCTAATGCTAGCAAGCTCCGATATTAAAACCCACATATGAACCTGCTGGTTTCTGGACTCCACATTTAAAGTCATGTTTGGCTTTTAAGAAGCTGCATCCATAAACATGCAGGTCCATCACACAGTCAGACACCTGCTATTAGTGCGACACATCAGACTAATACGATCTTGAACGACCTCTGAAGGCACATCCTCGAACACGGTGGGCCTGTTGAGGGTCTACAGTACCTGAAATCTGTCGGTTCATTCACTAAATAGAAAAAGAGGAAATTCACACTGAATAAAGCCTCCGTCTCACCTGTGCTCAGACAGGTAAGTGATGAGTGTATCTGACTCTGTCCGCCCAGCAGAGATGGACCCGCTAACGACGGGCAGAAGGGACGACCAGAATGACACCGCGGCGATGGAGTACAACCTCACCACCCCGGCGCCGGGTCCGCCCTCCCCGCTGACACCTGCTGGTATGACCTCTAATTGGCCCTCGGGTCACCGGTTTAGCACGGAAAGAAGAAGAGGGTAAAACCTGGATGTGTGATAGACATACACCTCCACGCTGCAAAAGATGCATGAAAAATGGTTATTGTAGCCTTTTTAAAAGACTAAGTGTTACTGAAACAGTTGTGCACAGATTTGTGTTGTAGTTTTCTAGCGTGCAGCCCTCAGCACCATCAGTGTGTTACTGTAATGTTGTGTTTTCAGAGGAGCTCGAGGAAGGCACAGGAGGCGGAGCGACGACACGCCTGAGTTATAAAGGTAACCGTTACCTCGCCGTCTCCACCTGCACGTCCTCTCTGCGGTGCTTTTCTGGCAAAACCACGTTCGGCTGGATGCTGACCGGCCGGCAGCTTCCAAAACACCAGAAATAATTTCCCCCGCTGTTGGGCTCCTGCTGCTCGATGACTCACTTGGCTCAGACATTTCCTGCTTTTACAGATCTGAATGAGACCGCCGCAGAGGAAGCACTCGAGCAGGAAGAGATAAATGGGGATCAGATGACCCACAATCCTCCAGCAATCAGCCGGGGTGAGCCAGAAACACTCTGTGTCTCGATCACGACCGATAAAAAGAGCGTCCGCCTCGGGCTTGATATAAAGGAGCTCTTTTCATTTCAATGACGTGATGGTCTTTATATGATCCCATAACTGAGCTGTGATTCATCCGGTGTCTAATTCATAAAAGATTTTCTAACTGAGGAATTTTTCCTGTGTGGACAGAAGAGAAAAAAAGAGACCGAGGAAAGTTTCTCGGGTGCAACTTTGAGCCAAAAACACTCTTTAAAAATCTTCATTAAACTTGCTTTTTATGTGCAGAAATATTATTAATCATTAATCGTAATCTCACTTTAAAGCAATTCACTGAATTGATAAAAGCAAGAGCGAACCGCAGTTTTAACATGAGCATCCACAGTGAAGGCGGAGTCAAAAATGACCCCAAGCTTCCTGATAAAGATTTAGCTAATTTAGCAAAGAGACCAAGAGCTTCCATTAGCTTAGGCTCAGAAACCTGTTGGGGCTTAAAAAGAGACCTACAACTGAATGTGATCTCAGAGCAGTGATAGGAAGTGTCCTTAAAAGTGCTCAAAATGTGCTGAAGAGGGAGCAGATGTAACAAACAGAAGGTAAGAGGTGGAAGCAGCTATTCCAAGCAGGGTTTTGTTTCGATGATTCACTTCAGAAAGACTCAAACACAGACCCTGGATCTGTGTGATGTGACGACACGTTCAGGCTTTAATTCTCCTGCAGATTCAGGTTCGCTCGTTGGTGGTGGCGAGGCGGGAACTGAAGCGGAGTCCGAGCTGAATCAAACCGCAACACCGACGCCGCTCGATCACGTTTCACCGTCGACTCGGCCCACAACTCCTCCGAGGACTACAACTCCTCTGAGGACTACAACTCCCAGAGAGCTGACATCAGCAGTGGTGGAGGAATCGGCCGAGGAAGGCGGTAAGGAAATGTTAATCATCCTCTTTTGCTGTGCACATTTTTTTAATCTAAATTTTTAGATGAAGCGTAACTTGTAACTGCTTTCAAAACATCGTTTTCCTGAATCATTGTCACTGTAAATATAGCAATATAAAAAATAAATACAATAATATGTGCTTAGAGCTCTTGATAATATTTACAAATGTTTTAAGTTTTGAAAAGCATGCTGTTTGTTTATGACACACCTTCAGTCTGCAGAGCTCTCAGAGGACCACATCAGCCATGGTGACCCCTTAATGCATGTTTATGGAGACGGGAGGTCATCCACAAATAAAATCATTACACGCTGATGAATTTTTAACCAGTTTTCAAGTTTCAGGGTTTATTTCTGAGGTAGTTCTTATTTCCCATGATCACTGGTGGATGGATGTTACGGGCTGGGTTGAGATGGTTACATTGTGTGTGTCAGACTCTGTTGGGGTGTCTTAGTACCAGAAGTCAAATAAAGCTTCGATTGATAAACTCCACTGACCTCCTTTGCCTCCATATTTACAGGTTTAGTCTCCAGCACAGTAATGACCCCCGTGACTCCCTCCAAGGCATCTGAGGAGGAAGAAGGTGGGGAAGAGGAGGAGCAGGAGTCCAATGAGCACGGTGAGTTCGTACTGTGTTGGCTCACTTTGAGTGTTCTGAAAGACCTCAGTTGGACTCATTGGGAAGTTTGAATATTCATGTCTCTGTTCTTCTTCTTCTTCTTCTTCAGTGTTTAATGTCCTCAAAACTACAACCATGAAAATGGAAACACCGTCAGCCACAACAGTGCAGAGCATCACAGAGTCCGATAAGCTGAGAGAAAGATCAGCGCTGACTACAAGGAAAACTTCTCACACAGGTCAGTTTGTCCGGGGAGGGGGGGGAGGCAGAAATTTCAGTTTGATTTATATAGAGCCATTCACAACAATTATTGCACTAAGGCGCTTTATAGCAAAAGATAAAGACCATACAGTACTAGACAGAACCCCAACAATCAGATGATCCCCTGTGAGCAGCATCTGGCAACAGTGGGGAGGAAGAACTCCCTTTTACCAGGAAGAGGCCTGTGGTACCAGTCAAAGCAGCCATACCCCTAACCTTAAGCTTGAAGCTTGACCAGAGTTATAAAAACTGATCAACTGTACAGTTACAAGAAAGAAATGAGCTGTTCAAACCAACATTACACTTTGACCTTTGACCCTCTTGCTGTCAGAATGGCGAGGAAAGGACGGTGTCCTTCATACTGCGACATATAACTGGATGCTGTAGGACCTGAAAAATGAAACCAAAGCAAAAATGCTAATTGCAGTTCCTCTAATGTCCACTTGAGGCAGGCTCCAAAAGCGAGTCAGTCTGCACAGAGTTCCATGTTAAAACTTCAAAGCAGATAAAAACATTACAGCCTGCTACAGAAACTGTTTTGGCCTCTATGAATACTTTAACCTTTCACACATGTATGAAGAGGTGATTATTTATTTTTTTTATAGTTTATGGATGCAGCTTGCTACTAGCCTAGCTAGTTATCATTAGCATCCGCCCTCTCATTCAAATACGGTAACTTCTTATGAAAATCCAATATGCTTGTTTCCAAAATGCTAACGCTGAAGCTTTATGGAGCCCAGAAACAAATAGGCAGCATCACAGTGGCTGCTTCCATCATTTAGATTCAGTCTGTAGTCCCAGACGTGGTCTTTGTTTCTTCATGTGATGAAATGATTTGGTGTGACTAATTTGTGGGTTTTTGGACACTAAAAAACTGAAGCTATACAACAGAGGAATGAGGTATAACTCTAGTGTGCACAGGCAGTTTATTGGCTATCTTTGTCCTTTAAATAAAAGACGTGGTTCAGATTTAGACTCTTTCCTCGCTGCTGCTTCCCAGACACACACCGAGAGCTGCCAAAGGGTTTGATCGAGTGTCACAACCCTGCCGCCGGGTAAAAAAAAACATGTAACTATGAAAGTGGTTATTTTCCTCTCTGCGGCGTCTGTAATTACGCGGCGAGGCTTTGACAGGTGTCTGACGAGGCTCACGCCGCTCACAAATCACCGGGTACATTTTTAATTCTAGGAAGAAAAAGGCCAATTCCAGCTCTCTTTGATGCCGGCGTTAATCAAGTGGATTGCATTAATGTCTCACTTCTGACAGCCTTTGTGTTGTGCTCTCTTCAGAGGGTGGAGGAGGTGTCAGGTTCACATTAACACCAGCAACACCTCCAGCTTCACAGGAGAGAGGGGAGCGAGGTGTCGGCGAGGAGGAGATGAGCTCGCCGAGGCTCGCTGAAGGTCAGCTCGCTGCTGCACGAGGCTCCTTTTTCTTTAACAAGCGTGCAGTTTGTTTGAGAAAGTTTCAGAGACGCTGAGGAGGGAAAATCTGACCTTAGTGTACAGTTAAACATTTAAGAATGCTCATTGGCTTTCTGGCAGAGAGCCGGTGCACCTGAGAGCTGCGTGCCTGACTGTTTTCATGGCTCCAATAATAACGCCACTCTTCAGAGCTACAGATTTACTTACTTTAGCTGTTTCCAGCTGTTCCTTTTCCTTTTTATTCAAATATAAACCTCCAACTCTAACATTTTTTTTTTTTTTTTTTACAATTTCAGGAGAATTAGTCGACTTCAGATACGTTCATACTGTAGGAAGGTGTGACACATGGAGGAAAAATAATATTTTTGAACATTTTTATTGATAAAAATAATTCAGGAAGCACAGTGGGGCCCACAGACTTTGAGGCCTGGTGTATTATTGCTGCTGTCAGTGTAACATTTATAGAATAATTTAGAATTTCAACTGAAGTTAACTTGGAAAATTACAAACAGTACCTTTATCTTTAAAAATGCTCTAAAAGCGAACGTCGAGAAACAACCGCCGTGACACTCTGACCAAAACATCTGCGTACTGTGTCGAAGAGATTTCGGCTAAAGCTGAACTAAGGCCAGGCTGTACTTCAGTGTGATACCAATGTGAACCACAAGATGGTGCAAAACCTCTTAAGGAAATGGGTGCAGGAATAAAACAAAAGTTTAAAGAACAGCAGCGCAAAAACACTTAAAACACAGCTATAGGTAAAATGCTGCCCCCTGGTGCTGAAAGGTTGAAATTCTGCAGAAGGTAATCGCAAGAAGTGCCTCTAACGATCGCATCTGCAGAAATTAAATGAACTATTTGCACAACATTTTGTGCTTTGCTCTTGCAGGTAATTGAGCGTAACAACCCAAAAGTTTAAAGTTCTTTTAATGTGCCCGGATTGCTCCGGCCGTGTCATTTAACTTCAATGTTAAATATGAAATCTCGAATGCAACAACACAACAAGCATATTAAAGCGAGCCCCCTGCAGCTTTTCAAAAATCCTCATTCATATTTGACTGAAAGTGAAAACAGCAATTATTGAGACAGCAGTAGAGACCAGCTGACCTAATTACAGCATTCATCATATTCATCCGCAGCATTTAAAACCATTCGAGGGGGGAGGGGGGAAATCGGGCATTGTGGAAAGTTGCAGGGAGCTTCTGTTTTTCCCTCATAGTGTATTCTTTCTGTGCAGATATTTTCCACACAAAACTGCATCACCCACAGAGCACCAAGACTTCGTGCTTCTAATGTGCATAAAACTGTCATCAAGATTCACTTAGTACTGCAAAGTAAATATGGAACCAAACCCAACGATCCCCGATGAGCAGCACTTAGCGACAAAATAATAAATGTTTTTAACACAAACAAATCTGCAGCAGAACCGGGCTCGAGGAGGCGTGGCCAGCTACCAGACAGCGGTCTGTCAGATCAGCTGCACCACAGTGAACCTCACCAAAGACCTCAGACGGTGCACCTCCAACGTGCTGACAGCAGTCACAGGGAAACAGCTGCGTGTAGAATCACCACTGAAACCAAAGTGTCCCTTAATAAAGTTTAAAAATTTGTTCCCTGCATGTTATACTTTCACCACACTGGTTACCATCGGTTACGAAGGTTGTGCTGACTCCGTTAAAAGTGTCGTACAAATGTAGCTGTGTGCGCAACAAGCCGAGAGATGCACCTGCTGCCACACACCTCTGAAACACAACGCCACATGATTGGCTCTGGAAGGTGATCCAGGTGGTCTGAGCCACCTGGATCACCTTCCATTTAAACGGAGATGCTCCCCTCACTCTGATCTGTTTCCCAGGCTCACCGATTACAACCAGGGTCCCAATAACGAGAACCGCGACCCCTCCTGACGGCTCATGGGAGGAAGACGCTGCACCTCCTCTACCTCCTCCCGCTGCTACTGCTCTCAGTCTTCTGAGTAAAGGTGAGGAAGCTCCGGTCTTAGCTCGCCCCTCCCCACCTTGCTGGGGATGAATTAGCACGTAAGCCGATCTGTGTGTGAAAAATTAATATGTTTGCACCATCTTGGAAATTTGCATGCGTCACCTAAAGTGTCAGAATCTCTTCAGTCTGCACCAAAGTTTGCAGGAGGCGGTTCATCTGTGGAGAGAATATTAAAAAGAAGCGAGGGGAGCCGCGGGGTCCCGAGGGGCTCTTCACACCACGTGTTCTCACTTCCCTTCGTTCTGTGGCACAAAAATAGTTTTTGTTTGGTTTCAAATTTACAATTTAGAGTTTTGCTTTCATCCCAAAGCAGTGGGGGGTCCACTGAAGGTTTCCAGGCCAGCCTCTGCGGTGGATTCAGACTGACAGCTTCTAGTTTAGCTTGTTGATGCTGAACTTTATCCATCAGGGGAAAACTGTTAGATTAGGAAAACCTGTGACAGCATGTGTGCAGTGGGCTGCTGACATGCAGGAGGGATGTTAAATTTGTCCTGGTCACCTGTACAGAGCAAACCTGTGTGATCTGAAAGGAGGCGGATTACTGCAGATAGTTACAGTTTTGTTGTTGCAGGTCAAACGCTGCCAACATCTGCAACACCCACATCATCATCATCATCGTCAATGAGAACCGTCACAAGGACAACACAAAGGAGGCCAGCCACCTCCATCAAACCGTGGTGGGAGATCCACCCCCGAAGCACGCCAATGGCACTTTTAAAACTTCCACCACGTGCCACCGCTGAGGCTGAATCCGAGGAAGAAAGCGGAACGATGCCGGCGAAACCTCCGCGTGTGGAAGGAGGAGAGGCGGACGGCTCGCAGGAGAAAGACTCAGATGGTAAAGTTTGATCAGACGCTGCTTAAAGGCAACATTTTCCCAGCAGGAGGCCTTCTGCCTTTTTTCCATCCGGCCCCGCTGACTCGACGGGTTAAATGAATTAAGAATAAATTAAGCAGGTTTCTCTCAGGGGTTCAATAAAGTTAATTATGTTTCAAAGGGTTATGGAAGTTAAATTAAGCAATCTGTGACCTGTAATGATGGCCAGGCTCATAACCGACAGGAACAATAAACACTTTTTTAATAATATCGAGGCTGCGTAATAGAAGCAGGAACGACACACCGTGCTGTGTTTGGGTCGAGAATGAAGCCTCTCTTTTTAAATTAAATTTACTGTAACACTGATTTTCTGAGCTCAGAGGTCAACATTAAAAAATATGGGATTGAACACTGTGGAAAAGCCAGAAGTTCAACTTAAAAACAGATTCAAAGTCAAGATTTTCAGTTTTTAGCTTTGACTTACCTTTTTTTTTTTTTTTCCCTCAGGTTTTGCTCTGACCGGCTTTAGAGGTGCGTTTTGCAACGACCCTCTGCAAAGTTTAATTTAGGCTTGCACCACCAGGGGGCAGCGTTTTAGCAGCAGGTGTGTCATTATGCTGCTGGTATTTCTTATTAGCGTTATCCTAATTTTTTTCATTTCTTCATAGTGACTTGGAGGGTTAAAATAAAGGTTATAACACATGGGCGTAGCTTCCAAGGTGGAGGTACCTTAATCCCGCAGTCTCTCTGTAGGCCACCAGATGGCTAAAATCTCAGCTCGCTGGATCTCTTTGAGCCTGACGGCGTCATTCTCTAACTATGTCCACCTGCTGCTCCTGTGTGGCGACTCCCACTAGAATGAGGCAGTGGTTCTGTTCTGACACCACAATGATCATCAAACGTCGTTCCCGATGTGAGAACTGCACCAAATGGAAAAGCTGTAAATGTGCCGTTTGTCTGTTGGCAGACTGGTTCGGTCCTCAGAGGAGGGCGGTGCCGTTCTTCGCCTGGTCCCTGCTGGAGTCTGTTGGGCTGAGCGACATGCAGCTGCAAACAGACACCAAAGGTAACCCGGGACAACGGCACATCCAAAGTGTGAGTGTAGCTCTATACTGATGGCTGAGTACTTATCTGTGTCCCCCGAGCAGAATGCAGTCACTCCTTCAACGTGTACGCCAGCGACGGTCAGTCCAGGCGGGAGATGCCGGCGCTGGGGGAGATGCTCCGCTGCCTGACAGGACGCTGCCCGCATGAGTACGAGATGTACGGCTGCTACTGCGGACAGGAGGGCGGCGGGCAGCCTCTGGACCAGCTGGACAGGTCAGCAGCCTGAACTATCCAGGAACCCTTGTTCCTTGATAGGAAGACCCCCTGCAGCTCACTCAGGGTTCCTTCAGTGTATAGTTATACAGAACAAGCTGTTTCATCACTGCGGTGGATAAAGAGGGGATCTGAGCTATTAAAGAGTCAGAAACACTAAAAAGTCACACAATGCTGCAGAAACCCTGAAGAATAAAATGACTCCTCTGCTGCTCTTCATCAGGTGCTGCTTCTTCCATCACTGCTGCCTGAAGCAGATCAGCTCGATGGGCTGCAGGCCGGACAGGAAGCTCAACGCGCAGATCTCCTGTGAGAACGCCAGACCGCGATGTGAGTACAGCAGATCCACTGTAACATGAACCTGTTCTGGTGGAGGTGGTTCTCACATCAGTATAAACATTTAACCTGCAGCTGCGATAGAACCAACATTTGACCTCAGGAATGATTGACGCTGCACTGCAGGAAGTCTCTGTTCTTCCTGCAGATTCCTGTCTGCAGGTTTCCTCCTTTGTCTTCTGGAAGTTTCGTGTATTTTGTTCTGCAGCTTCTAAAAACTTCATTCTGGTTCTGGTAGTGCATTTGACCGTCTCACATTTAGGCGTAATTCATATCTTTACTAGCAGATAATAAGGGCCCTTCATGCAGTGCCAAATCACTGGAGAGCCCTGACCTATTTCCCCCAAAGTGAGAGAGGCTTAACTGTGGTCTCAAAAAACACTTAAAGGAGCTCTGCATACCTTCCAATAAACCATAGTTATTAATGACACCTGCAGCTGTTCATGCACAAACTCCCATCAACCCTCCTCACCCTCCTCCTCAGGTCAGGGGGTCACCGTGTGCGACAAACTGCAGTGCGTGTGCGACAAAACCACAGCGGAGTGCATGGCGGCCGCACACTTCAACCACAGCCTCCCGGAGCAGCGGTGTCGCGGGCCAGCGCCCCCCTGCCGCCGGGCCAGCAGACCCCCCAAACCTCTGAAGGTCTCCCCTCAGTCCAGCGAGGAGAGCGAGGAGTCGGACGCGGAGGTCGTGGACACCAGCAGTGATGAGGACACAAACACACCTCCACCTCAGCGACCTCCCGACAGGTGAGCTCGTGTTTATTCACAGCAGGAAAAGCAGGCAAACGTCTCAAAACACAAGTCACATGATTGTTCAAACTCACCTTTACTGGAATTTAGGAACCGCCTCCTGCGACACTCACAGCCTACCTGCAGATTCCAGAATCAGATCCACTAAATCAAATCTGTCTCCACAGCGACGAAAGCTCTGACCTGAAGGACGACGAGAAGTCAGCGCCTGCTGGATCATCTGTGACACATCCTCCTCCTCCTCCTCCTGCTACTTCCAGTGAGGAGAGCAGAGAGCGACCGACAATCAGCGGGTTTCAAACCCAGAACCTCAGGCCGAGTGCAGGGCAGAGCCAGGGGCAGCAACCAGGCGACAGAGAGGAGGAGGAGGAGGAAGAAGAGGACAAAGGAGAGGAGGAGGAAGAAGAGGACAAAGGAAAGGAGGAGGAGGAAGAAGAAGAAGAGGACAAAGGAAAGGAGGAGGAGGAAGAAGAAGAGGACAAAGGAAAGGAGGAGGAGGAAGAAGAAGAGGACAAAGGAAAAGAGGAGGGAGAGGAAGAAGAGGAGGAGGAAAAATAGAAGCTAAAGAATCGCTTTTCAGTGTCAGATTTGTGATTTGAAGTGATTTTGGGGCGTTGTTGTTGTTAAGATGTCAGAATATGTTGAGCCCAGGTTGTGATTTTATTAAAAAAAAAATAAAAATCAGTTTGTTTCCTTTGAATTTTATTTAAACACATGAAGTTAACGTGAGTAAATGAAGGCCTCTCTGGGATCTGAACAGTTCAGAGAGATGACACTAATAAAGACATCACGACTCCACAGCTTCGATAGAAACACTTTAATCTCAACGCACATTTTTCTATTTGAGCAGAGGCTTTGCAATGAAGCGCTGAGGCTCTGCAGCTGCACACGTTCAGAGGAATGATCGCATGCTTTACGAAAATAATTTTGGCTCCGACGTTTTCACACATTTTTAAGACCAAACTAATTGAATGTGAAGCTATAACCCAGAAACTTGCCGTCTCAGCGGACCGAACAGCACCAGGGTTCAACACACACACAGTGCAGTTCCTCCAACGTCCACTCGAGGCTCCAGCAGTGAGAGTTTTGACAAATGCTCGCATTTCCTCACTGAGATGTGAGAGAACTGAAGCAGGAAGCATTTCCTGAACCTGCAGCTGGAGCCTCAGCGCCATCTAGTGGTTAAAATCAGTGTTTGCTATAGCAAGTTTGTCACTGTGACTCATAGACGCGACGCCTCTAAAACTGGCACAAAAATACAAACATCAGAAACATAAAAAAAAAAAAAGAACATCAGAAGCTCCGTATTTATTTTTTTGTTCTCGACATTTTGACGCTGGAAAAAAATCCATCTTCAAAGGTGAACAAAAGTTCGTCACGTTAATATTTTTGAGAGCGATTTTTGTGTCCAGCATTTTGAAGTAAGGCAGGTCAGCAGTGAACCTTCTCGTATCTTAATTTTAGGACTCGGATCACCAGTCAGGAGGGAAACTTTTCACAGCACACAACATTTCATCAAAAATACGCCGAAGATCTGTTTCCATAAACACGCATCGCTGCAGATTCATTTCTGCCATAGTACCAGGTACACAGTGATCAAAGTGCAAACACAACATCATCATATTAATGTTCAGTAATACATCAGCTGGTACGGTTTAAACGATCGAGCTAAATCGGTTAAATACATCGTTGATTTATCAAAAGCAGCGGAGCGGCTCGTTCAGACTGACTGCTCTGAGATCATTTAAAGACCACACACCGGCCCGTCCGGCTCAGAAATACACACTCAGATCCAGATTCACAAAACCCGTCCGAAAGGAAACTCCTGACAAACATCAGCTTTGTTCTATTACGTCTCCACGGAGGCGGTTTTATTGGATCAATTGATACTGATGAACGTGCAAAAAGGACCCATTAGTTCGAATCAGATCCATCGAACACTGTTGGTCACAACTGTGTGCGGTCAGATTCGACTGGGACACGACATCGAGACACAAATTTGCTTTAAAGTCTTAGAGAGTTGGTTGTGGAAATGCTGGTGCTGCTCAATCCAAATTAATGATGCTGTGGCTGTGATCTCGTGTTATTTTCTATATGAAGTTCAGACCGGCCACGAAGTCGAGCTCATCCGCAGTCGCACACGCGGCCCGATTCATCCCGATTGATTCTGGCGTGGTTAAGGTTTCGGTCTTTGGTGCGTCTTCCCCGTACGTACGAACAGAAGCATCTCTGCAGAGATTAGCTGCCCGCGCTCTTTGAATAGGGGGGTTTGTTCCAGGTTGCTCCCACAGAGGGGCTGAAACTGACAATCTGGAAATTGGGTAACATTAGACAAACGCACAAAACTTACTGATAGAGGTTCATGATTACAGTTTCCCAGGAGATGTTTGGGAAAAACCCGGGAAGGCGCATATGCTAACGCTCGCTCCGCTCTCACTGGGCCCAGAACAGAACCGCGCTGCCACGCGTGGGAACAAATGGATTTCAGTTTTCCTGATTGAACCGATTTTAGTGAATCTGGAGCCGGAAACGTCTGAGAGAGTTTTCAGTTTAAAACCGGAGCCATCACTTCTTAGAGAAAAATAAATGTGGATGTTACTATTAGCAGATTGCACTGATTTCCTTTATCCAAAAATAATCCATATCTGGCTCTAAATAGATTAACTCTTCATTGTTTTTGACATGACAGAATGGATTCTACAGCTGGAAAAATAAGAATGAGCCCATCGCCGCCATGCTGGTGAGAAGTGCACCGCCCCACTGAAACCCTGAACCGTCGCAGCAACAACACAAAAACGACACCAGTATAAATTCAGCATTTTGTCCTCGTCTTAGAATAAATCTCCCGATCTCTAAAATCTCTACCAGGCAACAATGTCATGATACGTGATGCATAAAATGTACAAAAATATATATTATATATATACTGCTGTAATGACACATTCATTAGAGGAAGATGTGATCTATTCCAGCCACATTTAAACACATCATCAACCTTCTAAAGCGGACTTTTCCTCTGTGCTGGAGCAAAAGTCCGACTTCAGGATCCGGTCAGAGCTCGTTTAGATGGATTTTGTTTCAGCATATAATCCCAGCACCCCCCCCTCAGACCACTCAAGTTAAGGAACCGTGCAGTTAGTTCATGGTTTTTAAAAGCTATGATTCTACAATGTTAAAGCACTAAGACGTAATGCAGCGTAGATATGCACAGAAGATGACAGCAAGAGACTTTCTCTTTTCCAGGCTGCTAGTCACCTTCAGATTAAAATCCTCTGAGGACCTACAGTTTCAGACAGTACATTGATTAGACGTGGAATATTTATATAGAACAGTAACTTTAACAAAGGCTGCACTGTGCTTGTGTGAGGATGGACCTTTGCATTTAACCTCCAGCATCCACCAGATTATTTATGGTTAGGGTTTGGTCGTAGCGCTTCTGCTCGTCGCCTTAAGATCGTTCTGAGCCTTTCGGGCGTGCGGCCAATCAAACCTTAACCGGGTCGCTGGTGCTCGGTGGATGCTCAGAGCTTAAACTCACCCCTGGTTCTCCATAAGTGTCAGTCCGAGGAGGTGGACAGTCAGCAGACGTGAAGATCAGTGAAAGTAATGTGGGACTGCTTTGATGTGTAAGGTAAAGGTATCACTAAGTGGAGCTTAATGTCTGCGGTTATCTTTAATAAGTCTGTAATGAGCCTCGTCCAGGACAAAGCAGCCGTTACCATCCCGTCACGAGTTAATCGACCTTCTTCTGCAGCCTCACCGGTACTCCATAAGTTTCCATCATAACTGTAAGCGTTTCCATTCCGGTGCCAAACAGAGACAAATCCTAAACCGGATGTTAACACCAAACACGGTGACAGTATTTAAATTCCACGACGGTATCACAACGCAGCAGTTCTCCCATAAAGGGAGAAACAAAGAAGAAAAAAATCCCTAAAAACTTCTGCATCTTTATTTAATGTGACTTCCTGCTCACCAGCTGCCAGCGATCTGTCCCTTTGGAAGTTATGCAGCTTTTGTGACCCTCAGCATGCACATCGTAACAGAGTCTCTACATCCAGGCTCATCTTTAGAACCTAAACTGTTGCAGGCGCCGAGTCCTGATCAGACAAAAACAGCAATTTTACCTGTAACACTGAAAACGTTGTTCTGGAGGTGTTTGTGTCCTTTAGTCTGGATCTGAACCATCATCAGTTTTTCTTCATCGATGGAGTCGAGCAGCTTTGAAAGCAGAACGTGAGGGGAAACAATACGACGCATCGACACTGAAGACTGCGCGGTCACAGATGTTACGCCGTCATGTGATCAGGACCGTCTGACCAAACTCATGTTCCACTTATCCCGATGAGACTGTCTCAGAAACTGCTTGGCCTTCAGCTCGCTGCTGAAAAACTAACAGTTACCAATAAAGCTGTTCATGTTTACGAGGCTCAAACACACACTTTCAACCAGCCGCCACCATCAGTGAAACCTCCACACAGAAAAACCTCCTTTAATTCTGGTCCTTCACTTCTCCATCTTATTCCTCCGTCACTGATCAGGCGCCAGAGCGAGCCGAGCGGGCCGAGGAACGGCCGACCTTCAGCTCCGAACAGCTGCTCAGACCAAACAGAGGCAGCAGGTATCTTCCTCCAACTGGAGGGATTTTCTGCCCACGCTGAGCTCTGATCAGAGGAAAACACTGATAACCATCTGCTATTACAGATCACAGCTGCAGCTGCAGCACACATGAATCATCTCATTCCCAGAGCGCCTCCTGTACCCTGCTTTGGAAATAAATCACGGCCCCTGGATAACTGCTGAATATGCAAGGATGATTAAATCCTGCAGAATGTCACTGCTTTTGTATCAGAGGGGCTGAAGATGATATTAATATTAATTCATTCAGCGGGGAGGTTAACTTTGATGCTGCTGGTCGCTTCTTTTTGAATGAAAAACTCGCCCGTACGGCTCCTCACAGGATGCAGGAAAAAATTCAGCCCTTTCAGATTGACACGTTTAAAAACCAGCAAAAAAACCAGAAGGACACAAACTTCTGTGTTTGGCAATAAAACGTGTTTTGGGTTTCCACATTTCATAGGCTGCCAACAAAGCTGAGTAAAGGTAGTACTCACAGAACAGAGTCACGGAGCTGGCTGAGCTAGCTACACATCATATCAGGCAACGTTACTCACAACGAGCACACAGATTTCATTTTAACACGTGTCGATGTACATCTTCAAAAGATGGTAAATTTGTGGTTTTTGTGATATTTTTCTCATGAATTACTTTAATCTGAGGGAATTTAAATTTTTAACTTACAGTATCAACGTGCTGCTGAACCTATTGATCTTTTCAATAAAGGAAAATCTTTTTTGTCCTTTTCCTTAAACGTTCCAGCTGAGGACCGTCATCAGAACCACAGACTGTATATTAAAGATGGACACAGCTTCCAGGTCTGAAAGGTGAAGCTGGTGCTGACGTACCTTAAACTTGCATTCTTTCTAATGGCCAGCAGGGGGAGTTTTTAGGCTCAGTCACTTGTTTCATTTTGCAAAATTACGTGTGCTTCTGTTTTGGAGAAACTTTATGTTACTTAGCACTAAATAACTGATAGCTATAAGAGTTTAATAATGCGGCTCGCTAACAAAGCTAGCTAGCATTAACTGACAACATAGCATTCCACCCTGTTGTCTAGATATGGCAACTAAAACAAAACATGCTAACACTGAGGCTCAAAATGCAGAGCCAAAAAAAACAGCTGCTGACATCATGGTGGCTACATCCATCGTTTACATACAGCCTATGATGAATCTGGGCGCCTCTTGCTGCTAGTAGTAGTAGTAGTAGTACTACTATGGTCCACCGTTTTACACGGTGACTTCACAAACAAAGAGGTGATGTTACTCTGGCTACATCCATTGTTTACATACAGCCTACGGTGAGAGCTGGGTGGAGATGAGCGCCCTTTACTTCTTCAGTAACCTTAAATCCCGCCTCTCTGAATCAATCGCCAAACACGAGCGAGCCGTCGTCGCTCACGCCTTTTTGTTTTTTCTTTGCCAAGCAGTTCGATCATTGCTTTCACTGAATCGCCTCACGAGGAGCTCGGCTGGTTGATTTCTGACACGTTTACCTTAAAACAGCAAATATTGAACAGTAAAGATCGAAGATTAGAGCAAAGAGCTGAGCAGCAGTGAGCCTGAAACTAAACTGCTTTCTACCACCACGTATTATATTTCAGGTTTATAGCTGACGGTTAATATATATATTGCACATTCCTACTAATCAGTGACTGCACTGACGCCTACTGACATGAGACAGTGAGTTGTTGGGAGGCGGGGGCTGCACGGTGGGGGCTTCAGGCTGCTATTAGCCATTTTCTAAGAGAGCGTATGTACAAGAAGCTTTGGCTGGACTGGAATGAAGAAGCAACGTCAGATTCAGCATAAATGCTCTAAAATCTCAGAGTGGAAGCAGTTTGTGGGTTTTTTGTTCTTGATGACCCAGTTTGGTTTCAGGGATGCGTCAGGAACCTAAATGCAGCCAATCGGAGCCGCGTGGATTAATGCAGATTTGATTTAAGACTCGGGGAAGAGCAGGAAACAGGATTTAATCATTTATCAAAGTAGCATTTTTATTTTCTGGATGTGGAAGTAATATGTGAATGTGACTGCTTCCCTGACAGCATCCCTGCCACCTGGAACAGAGGAAACCGGAGTGCAGCTATGAGTGTGTGTTTGTTCTGTGCATTTTTGAAGTCTGTGGATGTGTGCGTTCAGTAGACACACAGGTCTGGAAACTTCATCTCGTACACGGGGACGGACTGATGCTGGGTGTGTCCCGCGGAGATGGAAACCACTCCGGACGGGCTGGGAGGCGGCCTGGTGATGAAAGAAGGTGAATTAGAAGGAAAAACTTTGGGCAGGTGTTTCATTTTTAGGACATTTCCAGTTTGGGTCGTCAAGCTCAGTTTTCTCAGACATGATGACGGCTCGCACAAGTTTAAGAGTCAGAGAGGTGAGAGAGCCTTTAAGGAGCAAAAACCCACCTGACTGTCAGGCTTTCAGCTCCTCTGCAGCGCCTCCAGCACTCCTACAGTCCCACTGTGAGCGCGTGCAGGAGCAGCTAACGGACACACTGGGTCTAATCTGGGTCACTGATGCTGCTGCCAATGTTGGGTTGGCCAGATGTGACCCAGAAGACACAAGCTGAGCTTTGGGAATCCTGAAAGTGCTGCGCTGAGATACACGTACAGGTGTGCTGTTTTTTGTCCAGCATTACTGTTTATGATTTAAATGTAATCTGTGAGGACTAATTTCTGCTATGCCTTGAAAACGTGTTTTTTTTTCTCCACGGGCCGATTTGCCCCAAATACCACAACACACCTGACACCTGGTCCACACCAGGTGAACCTGCGGCTGGGCCGAGGCAGACAGACCCACCTGGAGTCAGTGCCACCTGTGGGCCACAGACTGACGTCTATCAGTCTGTGGTGAGGCAGGTGGGCTCGGCCACAGACGCCTCAGGACATTACGGTCAGTCTCTGGACTTGACGATCCTCCTCAAAGCTTTCAGAGGTCGGGACGGGACCGACGCCACGCCGGGAGCAGAAGATTGAGAAGATCAGCCAGAAACAACCAGGTGTGTTTTTGCTGCCACAGTCAGAATGTTTTGACTGCACCTCCTTTTTTTGTATATGTACATTTTACCAAATTATTATTTTTTTGTGTACAAATTAATTTATTTAAATTATGAAAAAAATGACCAGCTTTAACCTTTATTTAAAAAAACAAAACCATAAAGACCCACAGCAAATATTAAAGTTTGAAAGTTAACGACTGACCTGATGGTGAGTTCAAAGATCTGAGCCAGCCGGTCGTGCAGCATGTTCGCCTGCAGGAAGCCAACCATCAATGTGAGTTTATTTGGGCTTTTGAGTGAGACGCTGACGTTTCTCAGTAATTTATTACCTTGGACTCGCAGTGGGCTGCGATCTCCTCGAACGGCGCTTTCTGGAACTTCTCCATCACCTGACGCCTCTTCTCCCTCTCCTGCTCCTCCAAACCGGTGGTGTCTGAAAACAAACCGACAAAACTAGTTACATTTTTGCTTTAATCACAGTGACCTGTAACTGGCTCTGACCTGCAGTGACTGTGTGTGTGCTCTTGTAATTTAAAGTGGATCTTAAGCCTTTGGTCTCCACAGTAGGAGCTCTTTGGTCTTTAGGAGACGCGTCATCAGAGACGTTAAAGGAGCGCTCGAGGAATCCTGAACTGAACATGACGGCAGAAGTTTCAGGAAAAAGGTGCTTTTAAAACCTTATTTTGATTTAAGTGGTTTTCTCAGATTTGATTCTATAGAAGCATTTTTATGCTAATTAAAGCTAATTTAGATATGATTTCAAAATAACTGAACACATAAGAGGCCAGGGGCCTTTTTGAAGATGGCTGCCCAGCAGGCAGTAACCCGGAGTCCAGGTCAAAGTGGAGAGAGGCTAGAAGTCAGAGCCGTCTCACCGATGGCCTTCTTCAGGGTCTCGAACGTGATCTCCTCGGCCAGCTGGGACTGCAGACACACCGAAACAGAAATGTGATGTAAGCGTGCTGCGCTCACATTTACCACCACAGAGACGTTCCTTTAAAGAAGATTCCTCAGACCTTTTCTGGGAGGCTGTTGGACATGATGTCCACCTGAAGGGAAATGGTGTCCACGAAGCTCTTCCTCCGGGTCAGGCGGTCTTCATCTGCAGGGACAGATTCACACCACAGTTAACCGTTTTTAACCACGACTAACCAACACACCGAATACTGGCTCCATCTATACTTTTAGTCTTTACGTGGTTTCCACCACGCAGAATATCAACGTGTCCTTACATAAGCTGCTACATCATTACTGAAACTCTGTTACTGTGACCGCTCCGCTCCCACACACCAAACTCCATTTCCCAAAAAGCCAGACTCTTTATTCTCCGCTTTAACACGAGGAGGACGAACCCGCCTCATCCTGCAGGGGTAAACTCCTCAGGTACCTCCTGCAGGGGTAAACTCCTCAGGTACCTCCTGCAGGGGTAACTCCTCAGGTACCTCGGCCCCGGTGCTTGTGTAGTCATCCACCGCAGAGAGGAAAGAGTAAGAGTGCAGCGACCGTCTGAGCTTGAGTAGCAACATAACAGTCCGAGGAGGGTCAGAAAGCTGAGGTGTGAAAACAGACAGAGCGCAGTTCTTTATAAGTGCTCTGTGTGTGAGTCACTGCGCCCTTTGTTGTGAACTTTGGAGAGGTCTGACTCAGCGGCCGGCCTGCAGGCATTAACGAGGAAATGATCGGTTTACAGCTCTGAACTCTTTGTTATCTCATACACAAAACTGCCCCACGATGAGCTGACAGCAAAGCACCGAAAACAAAAGCATTCCAACCGGTCCATCGCTCCTTTGTTGGGACCGCCTGCACCTGAGTGCAGCCCAGTCCTGATTTTTACCACCTACACAAACAGAATCCATCCTTTTATTTCCTCTTCACTCGATTGCGGCAGAAATCCCTTCAGACACGTCGTGCTGTGCAGCATGCAGCAGTACGACCTCCATAAAGCCTTCATGCATTGATTTAAGATCCCGCTCGTCTCATCTAAAGTCTTCATGGCTGCAGATCACAGTTCTTACTGAACTGCAGCCAGACCAGCCTGAGGATTTAAAGGGATGCTACGAGTGATGCTCGAGGATCCAGGCTTGCAGAACTTCCCTTAAAAATGTCTTTTTATCAACCTGCCAAACGTGCAGCGTTTCTCCCCCATTGTTATCCATCCATGGCTCCTTGGAGCCATCCAGGAGGCATCCTACTCAGATGCCTGAACCCCCTCATCTGGCTCCTTTCAATGTGGAGGAGCAGCGGCTCTGCTCTGAGCCGAACCCCCCCAAACGACTGGCATCGATCTCTGAGAGAAAACCCAGCTCGTTTCCACCGCTTCACACTCAGCTGCAATTTGCTTGACTGCAAGCTGGAGGTCACAGCTGGTAAAGCCGACAGCACCTCATCATCCAGGAAAACCAGAGGAGACCCTGAGGCCACCAAACCCAACCAGAAACCCTGTGCTGCGGTGGTGCCCTGGTGGAGTCCGACACCCACCGGGAACAGGCCGAACTGCCTTGTTCTCATGATGAATTTATTTTTCTGCCCTTTATGAAAAACTTTGTTCCATCTGACTTTGTGCGGAGGGGGGGGGGGGGGGGGGGGGGGGGGGGGGCGGGGGGGGGGGGGGGGGGGGGGGG
>JAVDPK010001503.1:338533-350998 GCA_034780415.1 Cichlasoma orientale
ACTTTGTGCTGAACCCCCCCCCCCCCCCCCCTACTGTGTGAACTCGCTGCTGTTCTCTGCTTAAAGATCAGATGATCAGGTTCTTCAGGCTGTTAATAATGCAGTGTGTGTGTGGCCGGCATAAAAGATGATGTTTAAAGTTATAAAACTGAAGCATCTGCAGCACTACAGCTAAACTGCTCTACTCGGATCAGGGAGCACGTGCACTTACCGTCACAAGTCCACAAGTAATGCAGGCAAAATAGTTTCACAGAGTTATCGAATCATTTATTGAGAACATCTACAGCTACACACAACATCGATCTCTACACACACGGGTCGGCTCTTCTACGGCTCTAGGGGGAGTTTGTTTCTTCTACACGTTCTGCTGTGAACGTTCATGAGGACGAACTACTCAAGGATCTGAGACTAAAGCAGCAGAATGAGAGCAGACTGATGAGTTTACTGCCACAGTTCAAACCCCTCTGAAGAAAGCTGCTACCATCAGCTGACTCAGTTATTAGGATCTAAACCCAAACTGTCACCAACCAGGCAGGATTAGCCCCCCCCCCCCCCAACCACCTTCTTTATTTCACTCACAATATGTAAAAATATATTTTTTATTATTCTCTGAGATTGAATTAGAAATAAATCACAAGGAAAAACTTCTGAAACTGAGTTTCAGGCAAAAAAGGGAACGACAGAAAACTCTCAGATTCTCTGAGATTAAATTAAAAAATTAGAAAAAAGTTCACAAAAATATGAAACTGACATTAAAATAAATCTTTAGTCTCTGATTAAAGAAAATCTTGGAGATTCTCGTTTTCCTCTGAAACTTAAACCATTGATTTGCTTTAAAGTGAACTTCACGGCTTTATCCTGTAAGATTGGGTCAGCTCGTCAGCTCAGACGCCTGCCGGGGCTGCGGCTGCACGGGCATCGTGGCAGCACTCGCTCCTTTTATTTCCTCCTGTCCAGGCTCTGATCCACGGCTCCTCTGACATCATAGGAGGAAGGAGAGTCTACAGGAGCTGCTTCCTGGTTCTCCTGGAGGACTGGAGCCCTTCAGGCGTTTATACTGATGTTCTCATCACTCGTTTATGTTGCAGCGCCACTCGTTTGTTCTCCTCGCTTTATCTGTCAGACTGACTACATAAATTGTGACCTGTGTGACGTCTTGCTGCCCAGAGCAGCAATGATCAAGCTTACTGTTGCTAACGCTGGTGCTCGATGTAGCCACCTTTCAAACAGTGAAGGTCTGTGGACAGTGTCACACTGCTCCTCTCCACAGGAGCAGCCCTCGCTCTCTTCCTGCTGCATGCACAGGGTGAGCGAGCCGGAGGAAAAGCAACAAAGTCACGAGAGAGCTTCCAGAGTTTTCACTGCATCTAATTTTGTAACAAAGTAATTCGATCCTGAGGTTTTAAGAAGTGTGCGTAAAGGGACATCTGTGGATCTCGATGTCCTTGTTGGAGACGCACGGTGATGAGGGCCATTTAATCGTGGGAATTTCCTAAGTTAGAAAGAAGCGGTCACAGACGCTACAAAAAGATTATTTTGATGCACTGAATTTTTGCTGCTTGCAGCCAATTGCAAGCAGCTTTGGTGACCAAGCAGTTGCCCGGAGGTGAGCGTGCAGCACCCTCAGCCTCTGGGTGACCACTTTCAATTGCGAGAAGACTGAAGTCTCTCTGCAGCAGGGGACTGAAGCCAGCTCGCCGTCCTGCAGCAACGACGTCACCGTCTGTGACGTCGTTGGTGACGTCCGGCGATCTAAACGCAGCTACAACACAAAGGCAGGTAACTACACATACATAAGTGCACAGGGTTGCCTTGGTTACCTCTGGATGTCTGCTTGCACCTGTGGATGATTTTTCCTACTGTGTAAAGAACTGAGGTTGCAGGACAGCAGAGGAAAGAAAGCACAGGCACAGTTAGCGCTGGGTGAGCCGCTGCTGCTCGTTGCATCCAAACAAGATCAAAGTGAACGTGTGTGCAGAATCATTAGCGGGCCTGTTCGGGATGTGGGCTTCAGCGCTGCTGTCAAAGAACATTCTGCTCCTGAACAAAGTTCTGCTTGTGAACCCCCGCAGAGGTTCATGTTGTTCTGAGCTGAAATGAACCTTTAAATTACCGAGGCCGCGACAGCCTTCGGTCTAATAAAGCCGATCGCACACGGAGTTTGTTCAACTTTATTTTCTGTTCACTGAACGACTCCTTAAGCTCTTAATCCGACAGCTTCAAACAGCTCTGAGGGCACGGCGAGTATGAAAACTGCAGCTCACAGTGTGCCGGCACCTCAAATCCTTTTATCTGACTTTTCAGAACCTTTTCAACTCTCCGCTCTCCTCGTGAATCGCTTCTGTGTATCACTTATATTGTATTTCCTCTAAGAAACAACAGCACAATGTGACCACCATCTAACTCAGTGTGTTTTCACAGCTCAAAAGAAAATATTTTAAATATTTTAGAGGCCCTGAGAATCAGCTCAGGCATCTGTGGTGTTCTTGGAAAGCATGTAAGTGGGACAAAAGGCAGATTTTAAAGATCAAAGAAGAGGAATGAATCAAGCGAGGCAAAGAAAGGAAGACATGTAAGCACGATCTGCCCTCCTGTAATTGGCTGCATTCTCATACCTGTGACCTGAGGCACGTAGGGGATGGACAGCCGCTCCGCGTTGTATCCCGGTCCGGCCAAACACTCGGCCATGTCGGCCGTCTGGAAGTACAGCTGGCTGTCGTCTTTGTCCAAAGAGTCAGGAAGCCTGGAGGAACAGACGGGAACCGGCCTGTAGCTCGTGGGCCGCCTTAATGCTGTGACTGGAGAGACGTGCTGCTGTTCTAATAACAGTTCTTATGAGTTATTGATCCCAGGAGCTGAGATATCACCCTGACCTTCAAAAGGTTTCTTCACTTCCTGCAAATTTCCAGATTTAATCTGAAGTTTTGAACCTTCAGTGGCTCCAATACCCCGTCTTATTTATTACTGCTGTTTCTTTAATTATAGAATAATGAGCTTTGACAGCCATTTTCTACACTCAGCACATTCTCACCAAATAATTTCAGGAGCTAAAGCTTTGATCTGCAAAGCAGTGAATACTTACGGACACTTGTCTCTGAAGATGTGCTCTGGGAGGAGGTAAGGAGCATCCATGTTCCTCAGCTCAATAACCTGGACAGAGGAACAGGAGCGGCAAATTATATGATGCCAAACCTGGACAGCGGTGCATCATCAGCATACTGAATAAAGCTAATTCTGATGTTCACTGCAACAGATGGCACTAAAAACAGAAAGCGGGAGTGAGAGCCAGCAGCTGTGTGAAGTCACCTTGCTGACGTGCTGACAGAAAGGCGGGTTGGCGATCATCTGGCTCAGGAAGTTCAGGTACGCCGCGACCAGCGCCATGATGCCGCAGCGGATAAACATGGGCAAGTTCTCCTCGTTGATCAGAGCCATTTCCTGCACAAACAGCCGGAAAAACAGCGTTAACGAGGACAACACCTGAGCAGCAGCTCGTCTTCAAACGGATCGCGGTGGTCCCGAACCCGAACCCTTCAGAACTGGAGGGTGTCCTTCTGTTTTAATCTGCGTGCAGGAGCATTTCTGCTGGACTCTTAAAGGTCGCAGGAACACATCTCTGCTGTTTGACTGTTTTCACACACTGTCAGTAAAAAGGTTGTCGTCAAGGTAACAACCCTGAGGTGACACACACACAGCACACGTCTGCGGCGTGTTCACGATGTGGTACTAACACTCGTGTGAAGACTGCAGGTCTGCTGGAGACTGTGGGGTACCGAGGGTTACTCTATTTTGGGTTCTGAAGTGGGGGCTGCAGAAGAGAATCAATTTAATCTGCAATTTAATCAAATCTATCAAAAAATATTTTAACTAATAATAACCGGCTTCACTCGAGCCAAGTCAAAGTTCTCAGCTTGTCTCTTGATAAACGGGTCGGGGGGGGGGGGGGGTGTTCTTGTATTTTGTTACAGATGCAGCAATTGGTGACAAACCCCCCACCCCCCGCCTGTCAGCTCTGGTGTTGTTGGGCCGTGCTATTTAAACAAAGAAAATCAAAGTAAGAAACTAACAGGAGCCACAGCAACGGTGTTTGGCACAACAGAGCAGCTCTACACTTCCTGAGGTGTGTGCGAACACATTTTTATGCGTGTGTCTGGTAGTGGTGGGGGGGGAGCGGAGGAGGGGAGGTGAAGGAACACAGGGGTGCCTAATCAGCGCGTTATTGATCATATCATATGCAAAGCTGTTAAGTACAGAAAATGCCAATTTCCCCACATCGCTTTGGCGCCCCCTCCTGTGCGACGCCCTCTATGCAATGCATATAGTGCATACCCCCTTTTTGCGCCACTGCAGCAGAGCGTGCAGACAATCACTTTGCTTGCTTAAGCTGCCGGACAGGTTTAAAAAAAAACAAACAAAGAATCTCAATAAAAAACTAAAGACAGACATTCCTTTGCTTTCAGGTCCTTTATGCTGAGCTTTGTATCTCCAAAGTTTCCCTCAATTAAGTGAAGGTGTGTAATGCACTAAAAGAGTGTGTGTGTGTGTGTGTGTGTGTGTGTGTGTGTGTGTGTGTGTGTGTGTGTGTGTGTGTGTGTGTGTAAGTGTAAGCATCTTGTCTGCAGCACTGACATTTGGAAATGATAAGCTCTCAGCGTGATGCACGAACAAGCTGCTGGTGTGTGTGTGTGTGTGTGTCTGTGTGTGTGTGTCGGAGTGAGCGTGCACATTTCCTTCACACCTCTCTTGCACATCCAGGAGGGTTTTATGGGAGCTGCGTGGGTTCTCACAGTCTAATGACATAAAGGACAGTGACAGCACAGCTCCTCATCAGCCACTTAAATATGACACCTGACACCAAAAATACAGCATAATCACACGGAGGGTGCTTTCGAGTGAAGCACCGTAATGTGGAGCGTGAAGAGCTTGTTAAACACGAGGTTAAACACAAATCCTCCAAACAGGGTGTGACTGAGGATGTTTGTGTACCTCAGTACTCACCCACTTCCTGTACTTTGTACACTTTTTACATCAGACAATTTACCCCCCCCCCCCCAGTGTTTCAGAGCGAAGCCTTTGATAAAGCTCCTCCTGATTTTTTCATTGTAACAGTAACTTTCTCTGAACTGTATGTTAGCTGAAGACGTCGCACTGGCAGGACTGGATTTCAGTCATGTGGCCTTTTTTTTTTTAACACATTGTGTCTGAGCTACAGTTTGGAGACCACGTCCTTCTGAAGGATTCAGTGTCCTAACTGATGAAAGTACTCTAAGTACTTTTGCTAGTTTTCTTTTTGCAGCCTTGGTTTCTATTTTTGCACGTGGTAAAAATAAACTATTTATTTTAAGCATCTGATGCCCTCTGAGACCCGTATAGGGTGCACTAAGTTACTTAAGCCTGCACAGCTGCTATGCATGTGCATGCCTCTTTGCAACCCACCTCACACCCAGCTCCTTCCTTAACTAACGTCCTGTCTGTTGTCCCACTTGTGGCTTTGTGCAGAGACAGGAAGGTCCTGAATGTAAAACGCTACAGATGCCTATATAGTGGCTGATGTAGTAAGTACTGAATATCAGAATATATTGAGAATACTTTTGATCTGGGATGTGTCTCCTATCTTCACGCGTGTGGAAAGAGGTGAGAGAGTTATGAAAGCTGATAATGAAGAACGAATCTCAGCGAGATCATCAGATCAGAATAAATCTGTGGAAACAGAAGAGAACACCTCCTCTTCCTCTCGTGTGTCGATCGGAGCTGGAATAAAGGGTTCGAGTAGCGCTACAGAATATTTTCACATTTTAAACTGAGCTATGATTTACTGACATTACTCACCTGAAGTTTAAAACAGAAACAGGTGCAGTTCTTTTGATTTTTGAGTTCACTTTGACTGAGGAAAAAACACCATCAGTTTTACCTGCAGGGCGATGGCGAGCCGGATGAGGTCGATGACCACTTCCTCGTTGGCCAGCTCGATGGTCAGAATGGCGAGGGTGGTGAAGAGCAGCTCGAAGTTTTTGTGGACATTATCTTCCTCTTTGCAGCCCAGATAGATGTGACGGTACAGCTGCTGGCCGTGCTTCAGGGAGGAAGCAGGAGGAGAATGAAAAATATGAGACGTATTAAAAAAAATGTACTTTTTAAAAGGCCGTCAGCTCACAGCCTCCACTCAGCATTAGTGTTGGAGCCAGTCTCCCGCTTCGGGCTGATTTTTACTAATTTTTACATCACTCTGGACGATTAAAGCCTGTGTTTGCGTTTTTTCTTCTTCTTTAGCTCCTTCCCCGCTGCGTGGCTGAGCTCCGGCTCGGTTAGGTTTAGAACCGTTTTGCCTGGTCCTGTTTTAAAGGCTTGTTTGATGGTCACACCTTGATTTTAGGGCAAGCTTAAAGTTAACAGCAGACCCTTGAGAAAGTGTTACTGTATGAGGATGCTGTGTTACGTGCTCCATCCTCCACACTGTCACAGACAAACCTGTCAGCAGCCAAAAAGCCGAGACTGCAGCTTCAGAACGCAGAGGCCAAGATCAGCGGGAGACGTGACGGTGCACACGTCCACCTCTCATACTGTGCATGGGTGGAGCAGGCAGCAGCCACAACAACAACCACCACAAACCCAGGACTGCATGGAGTCACTTCCTCAGTGGCTGTGGGCACAAATACTGCATAACTGCTGCTGTTACTGTTGGAGGTAAAAATGTCAAAGCTGTAAAGATGATTTTCTCCTGTGATATTAAACTGAAGTTTTTCCATCAGATGGAAGCAGAGATATAAAGACGCTGCCCCGGGCTTTAAAAATTCATGCTGGCCATTTTTAAAGACAATTTTTGACATTTTAATAACCAGAACTTAATGCCGCTCAGTAACAAGAACCAGTGGATTCGATTCTTAATTAATCGCCCCGTTCTGAACATGTATCACAGCAGCAGCTCCACTGGGGAAAAAGATGAATTAAAAAGTTATTGTCCCTGAAAATGCAAATGAAAATGCCAATGAAATGATTAATCCCATTAAAATCAGGATAAAAATATCCCACTGCAGCTGGAGATGGTCTTTATGAAATAAATATAAGAGCACGCTGCAGAGCCCGGCTGCCTGCATTCATTAAAAGCTCGACAGCTGAAGCCAAAAGAATTTTATTTGCTGCTAATTAATTACAGTCAGATCCGGCTAACGGCCTCTGACAGCAGGCGGGAGCTGGTGGTGGCTCCACGCGCAGGTTAATTTCCAGCCCTGCGGTCCTTCCTCCAGGTGTGAGGGGTCTGGGTAAAGGTTACCGCGCAGGTGTGATTCACAGGTGAACACGTGGAATTGTGGGGCATCGTTCTGGAAATGTCATGTGCTGATGGTGACCGAGTCGTCCTGTCCAGGTCAATGAGCTCCAAAGACCTCCTTAAATTAAAACCTGAGAGCCACCTACACGTCTTAAAGCTCCGTGTTTTTATTCCCAGACTCTGCTGAGCGATTCCCTCCGTGATTCCCAGCTCTAAATAATCCTGATCTATCCTACACGAGCTCCTCGGTTACTCCTCTGTCTCAAACAAGGTGTTTAAGAGTCTGGTGAAGTTCAGCAGGCCCAAAAGCATCTCTGCTTACTGTGTTCTTGGATTTTTTTGTTAACATGAACAAAGACTTTTCATCCCAACACGTTTGTCTCTGGATGAGGAAGCAGCAGCTCCTGAGGAATCACTGTTTCTTCAGTTATAGATATTTATGCATGAACACACTCCAAAGTGCAACTACACTTCTAATAATTACCAGAATCATGTATGTTGTATTTTTAATTCATTGCACCCATAAATACACTCACGTTCCTGCTCCTTCAGCCAAAGACTGCATGTAAATCATGGACAGGGCCACCGTGCCAGCATCCTGATGTTTTCAATCCAGATGTGCAGAGTAACTGAGCACTGTAAGGCTCTGTTCTCCTTTGTGGCAGTGACTGGATCACAAAATAAACTTCATGTTTTATTCAGTGTGACCTAAAACTAGAGGCTGAGACCATAAACTCATCAGGAAGGTGTTCACTGACGTCATGAATGAAGTCAGCAGTCGGGTCGTTTTCACACAGACTTCTATAAAACCCGACAGCCACAGTTTCTGCCCCCTGCTGGCCGAATACGTGTCACATTTATTCCTGCCCAGTAAAGGCTGAACGGGGTCAGCAGTGAAGGCTCGTCCTGGAAATTCCTTCCAGATATGTGAGAATTTAAAAGTGTTTCTTTAGAAATTAAAGCAGGATTAAAATACCTTCTTCATGAATGCCACGTCTTGCTTGGAAATCTTCTCTCTTTTAATCTTCAGTGCTGAGACGTTAGGAATGATTCTGCAACACAGATGGACATCAAAGCTTCATTAAAGCAGCATCGGACCCACTGGGACCAGGACCACGGGGCTCGTGTCCACACCGTACCTGATGCCGCGGAGCTTGGCGCGATTGTCGTGGCGGTCGAGGATGTTGTGCAGGATCTCCAGCACCAGCTGCCTCAGCTCGCTGTCCTCCATAAGAGAGATGGAGAAGAGCGGGTCCAGGAAGGGAGGAGGCAATGCGGCTGCCATGGACTTGGATTTGAAGCCAGAGGTCACCTGAGGTAGAGGAGAGAAGGTGAGAGTTATGGCGGCGTTAAGCAATTAATCTGCGGGGAGAAACGGCACGCCGGCAGAGCTCAAAGGTTACGTTCACGAGCGTCCGAAAGTGTCCGAGCGTTGACCTTTCTCGCCGTTTGTGACTCTGATCGCTCTCCACACACCCCTCGCTCTGCCGCGGTCCCCTACGTAAGAACGACCTGACGGGATGTTTGGAGCTTTTAGGGCCTGTTGAGGTTGTGGTTCTGCACAAAATGAGGAAACCCATGTGCGCACCAGAGGTGGCTGCACGCACAAAGCAGGGCTTTAAAAAAAGACATCAAACTGCAGCTGCTAATAGGAGGTGTTACTATTACGCTGGTTATGTCCTCTCTGTATTTCCGGCTTTAAGGATCATCATTGAGTAGAAACCCTTAATGTAGACAACACACCTGTTTCAAACAAGGTGTGAGAGTGAACTGAGCACGTCAGCTGATTCAGACTTTCAGCAGATGTTAACGCGCGCCTGTCGGTCAGTGTGAGACCGCCTGGTTTGTGCACTGCGGTTCGATTTACCTGCTAACCACACCTCATATATCTCGCCCTCTGATGGACTGACCACCTGTGCATCCTGCCTCTCGCCCTATGACAGGCAGGACAGGCCGTGGCCCCCCATGAAAACAGATGGATGAACCTGGTATTGAGGTGGCGCCCTTCAGCCTAAAAACATTAAATACATAAAAGCTTCCATCTGCGAGTCATTTCCGGCAGTCTGGTCGAGTCCTCGCTCTCTCTCATGTTTCTCGTTCACCTCCAGCTCTTCTTTCACCTCCACTACAAACTCTCAAACATCTGGGTTTCACCCCCAACAGTCTCCGCTATCACCAGGGTTTACACACACACACACACACACACAGAGCTCGGCCCCATCTGCAGTCGCGTGGCGTTATAAATACTTTGACCTTTCACCCCTCCTCCAGCTGCACCGAGAAGCAGGTGGCGGCGCGGCGAGGGGAGATGAGGACAGACATCCGTAATGAAGCGGCAAGAAAGCGGGCACGGGCGCGCTGCAGTGCACGAGGGTACGGCAGGGAAAGGAGCGAGAGTGTGTGTGTGTGTGTGTGTGTGTGTGTGTGTGTGTGTGTGAGGCACTGCTGGGTGTGTTGGTGCCACCTGTGCCTCCTCGTCTCAGGGAGATGAGGGTCTCTGACTGAAGCAGATAATGAAGGAGAAGGAAACGGCTTCATGGAGACTTGGAGTGTTAAACAGCTCCAACATGGCCGATAATAAACACATAATGAGACTTTATGGAACTGCAGAAATGTGAGAAAAACACTTTAATCATGTCTTTGATTTTAAAAAAAAGCACTTTAAATTTAGAGAAAATGACGCATTTTGATTTGAAGACGTCCAACTTATTCATCGGTGGATATTTGGGGAGGTAATGAGACGGTGTGGGCGGGACCGTGTCTTTGTGTCCTCTCTCACCAACAGCACAGGACTCACCATGATGAGGGAGCTGAGCAGCATGGTCTGGATCCGCTTGGTGCCCTGATGTCTGAGGAAGATAAAGAACACCTGTGAGGAGCGAGTCGTCTTCTGCTCCCAGAAGAAAATGTAAACACAAACGCAGCGTCCAGATCAGCAGATCAGACCCCAAAGACCTCCGTGTTAAAACAAACACGCTCACAGCCGGCTACAAAAACGGTTTCACCTTGTGTGGATCGCTAATAAGGACTGTGGAGGGCTGAGGACGGGATTTACTGAGCTTAAATTTAGGGTCGCGTCGATAGCTGATCGCTGTCTTTGAACTCGACTTCTCTGCTGTGTCTCTACTGTTGGTGCGTGTTGACGTATTTTAATGCAATTATCTGACAAAAGTTTGCTGTGAGATTCGGACCATCCAAGACGTCTGTGAAATTCTAGTATCTTATGAGAACCTGGTAGCAGGTATCTGCGTGCTGCACAGACTCTAAGCAGTCCTGTGGGAAACGACGTACCCGCCATGATTCGGTCTGTAACATCGATATTGAGGATTTTTGGCCCACTCTTCTTTATGATGATGTTTCAGTTCATTGAGGGTTGCAGGCGTTACTTCAGCTCTGTGAAGGTCCCACCACAGCATTCAGTCAGGACTTTGGGTCGCTGCAGCACCTTCACTCTTTTCTCTTTCAGACATTCTGCTGTGATTGGGTTCATTGTCCTGTTGCTTGACCCAGTTTGAGCCAAGCTCTAACTGTTGGACAGGTGACCTCATATTTGTCAGCAGGTGCGTTTGTGCATCACGATCAAACATCTCCGCTCTGGTCTCGTCTGTCCAAAGGACATCGTTTCAGAAATCTCGAGTTCTGTTCAGCTGCAATGTTGCAAACCTAAGCAGAAGTAGTGCACTTGGTTTTTCACAGGACTTCACAGAGTGAAACATGTTCTTTTCCCATGAATGCATCTAAGCTGGTAATAACTCCAACCTCCAACCAAATATGGTCTAACGCCTGTTTAATGATTGCAGGCAAAACACAACCTGAGGCTTCAAAATCTACTTTCTCTCTTTGTCTGTGTGTGAACTGAATTTGATCAAATCTGCCTGTTTCTGCTGAAATCAAACTTTAAATGAAGCTTCAGTTATTTTTCCCCCTAAAAGGATCCAGAAACTCTTTTAGTAATCAGTGAAGGACGATATCAGATCCTAATGTCACAAAGGAGATCTTCAGTGTTGACTTGAGGATTTCAGTTAAAGTGGAGCACGATCAGACCTCCACTTAGTAACATCCACAGGCTGCAGGGTCAAAGTTCTCCCCTCCAGAAATTACCCAAAAAGGAACAGCGAGAGAACGTCTGTAGGTCTGGGAGGGGGAGGAGGAGGAGGAGGAGGAAGACTGTGTTCATTTATCTTGGGATTAAGTGCTCTTGCACTCTGCTGAGGGATTAGCTTGTTTTCCTTTTAAACCACAGAAACCACAGCGGGGTGTCCGGGAGGTGAAGCGAGGACAGATTTAGACAAAGATTTGATGAAAATAAAAGCACAGAAAATTAATTTTTATGTTTAATTCTATAAAATCTGCTGCAGGTCCAGTCTTACACGTTACAGCTTTAAACTCCTGGAACCAGGAATGACAGAAAAACAGCCTCTGCACGCAGCGTCAGGGCTGGAGCTCTACGAGGGAACCACGGGCTCTCAGGATAACGAATGTGTGACTCACCCAATCTGGGCAGTGTCCAAAGCGTGGCAGGGGGTCCCGTACACTGGCACTTTGCCCATGATGAACATCATGACTTCAGCTCGCTGGTAGTCTGGCAGATTTCCACCGAAGAAGCCTGGCAGGAACGCCACGAGAGTGTCAGACTCAAAGGCTAAAACATCTCCCTCCCTCTCAGTGTTTTAACGTAATCTTTACTAACACACGCAAACACAGACAAACCCCCTCCCTCGGTAACAGAGGAGCGCGTACCGATGGTCTGGATGATGGCGTTCTGGACGATCCGCTCTTCGCTCTCTTTACCGCGGACGGAAGAAGCGCTGGAGCTCGAGTTCCTCCTCGAGTTCTCACCCAGCTCGAAGTCCACGCTCATCTTCAGGTGTTTGAGCAGCGTGTTGAACACCTCCAGCACGGTGGGACCTGCCGTCACACACACACACACACACACACACACACACACACACACACGAGCAGACTAAATGAAATGCACAGAAAGAATTAAACTGCGGTTTTTCTTGCAGCTTGGATTTTGAATTGATGAGGAAAGATGAGGAAAGCTCTCAGGACCGTGTCAGGATTTAGAGGCACAGTGAGTTATTCTGGGCCGGGCCTTATTGCATACGTATTTAATAGGGATGTGCGCGATTACTCGACTAGTCGACTAGTCGGCGCTATTGTTACTAGTCGGTACCAGACGTACTAGTCGGGTA
>JAVDPK010001503.1:358246-394504 GCA_034780415.1 Cichlasoma orientale
TCGTATGCCTACGTCACCGCCATATTGGAGGGGGCAAAAGCGGCCACCACAACATGAGAGAGATGCTGCACTCTGAGCACTCACGATTAATTGATTTATTGTTTATCGCGACAGGCCTATGTGTGAGTCCTGAGTAGAACAGCAGGAGAGACTTTAATCCAAGTCTGATGAGATGCTGCACTTTTCTACATTCACTTAAAGGTCCAGGAACTCTCTACCAGCAGTCTCCTTCAAAAGGTCGAGGAGGAAACAAACAAACAAACTTTAGGCTGATCCCTCATTAACAGACGCCACTCCATCCAACACGTCCCTTAAGGACGATTCATGTCAAGGAGAAACCTGAACTGGACGGGTCCTAAATTAAACCTTCCTCCACTTTGAGCCGAGTGACTGAAGTGCCTGCCAATGTGAGTGAAGGAGAACACTGACAGAGGGTCCAGCAGCAGAGCAGCAGGCGCCCCTGCACTGTCCATGTCTGAGTCTCTGCATGCACAAAGCTGCTGTTACTTCACATCATCGCTGTATGACGCACTGATCAACATGAACTGATTCAAGATGGTGCCGCTTATGTGCATCGCTGCCTTCAGCGAACGCATGAAGCTGGAGTTTTCTGCAACTGGAAAATTCACGTCCGTCAACACAAATCGATAAACACACAGTGCCGTGTGAGCGCGCGCCAACGGGTGGATGCAGCTGCTTGTTTAAAGCACTCTGAGCGGTCGATAAAAGCAGAGATCTTCTCAAACGCGGCCCATTTACAGGACCGCATCGTAGGTGCGGATCGATTATGTGACAGCGGACGAGAGCCGTCAAAGGCCACACGGCCGTCCTGCATATGAGCGAGACGAATAAAGATCGAGGCAGCGTTTCAAGCCCTGCTGAGTCAAATCAAATCAAAGTTGGTCACATACATGCTCACACACAGTACAGCTAGCAGTGAAATGCTTTGCCGACTACCCTTACACTATATAAACAGAATGTACAGAATAGAATCAAAATATGCTCAGAAGGTACACTACAATTAACTAAATATATAACATATACACTCAGGGTATGCTGTGGGAGGGGGTGCAGGGTGCAAACAGCATGATGTGATTGTCCAGATCAGTGGGAGGGTCAGTAAATGATGAACGGACCAATGAATGAGCCTGTTTGTAGGCACCGGGTTAACTTTACAAAGGTGAGTTCATCAGTGCCACCTGACCATCACAGATTTCCCTAAAATAAAACCACAGATGTCCTTCATAATAGGAACTAATAAGAATTAAGGTCTGTACTAACGGATGAAGGAATTTCCATTACATAAAAAACTATTTGAGCTTTGTCCTTCAGATGTTTCCGGGTAAATATCTGCTACTGTGACTCTCAGGAGTGCAGATCAAGTTAACAGAACAAAGTCTGATCTGACAGCAGATTTGGAGGCCTGTAGAAACCAGAGTTTTTCAGGTGGGGTGGAGCAGCTTTGGGTGGAGGTAGTGTGATGGTGGGGGGGTGGCATCTCCCTCGCTGGAAAAACGAGGCTCGTCATCACTGGAAGCAATCTCAATGCAGAGAGATGGAGAGTTCCAGATGGACTCTGGTAGAAAGAGCGAGCTCCTGGTGATGGTCATTTTCCCAATATGACCCAACACAGAGCGATGACAACAGGACAAAGGTAATAATGACCCAGCTATGGTGAAACGTGGCTGCAGTCTTTTGCAGTTAAGCCTTTATTGTGATAGGACAGTGGAGAGAAACAGGAAAGCTGGGAGGAAGTCTAAGAGGAAGACACAGCCCGCTCGATCCACTGAGCTCAACTAACATTATCGAGTAAACGGATTCGGCTGATTGACCTTTTTATTTTGAGGGGAACTGTAAGCATGAAAAAACAAACCAAACGTGAGTAGGTGAAAGGATGCAAAGCCTGAAACGCTGTGAGCATCATTCAGCTGACCAAAAAGAATCCATGTTTTTAGACTTTTACAGGAAGAGAGTGGAGAGAAAAGAGGAGTGTGATACAGAGGACTGGAAGCCATTTGCATGAGAACAGTTCGCCAACGTGACGTCAATCCAAACACCCAAAACTCTCCCCCTCCTCCGCCCCCTCTGTTAACCCCAATCCTCGCTTGCTATTTATAGTCTGAAGACGCTCCCCCGTCCTCCTCCCTGCAGGAGCAGTGTGGGAGGAGAGAACGGCTTTGAGGCGCAGAGCGAGGAACGGCGGGCCGGGAAGCACGGCGGCTGCTCGACGGAGAGAAAAATGAAAGACTGGACCGCACTAATGGGAGCGCTCGGTCTTGTTCTGCTGCCGTCAGGCTGACAGTTTTCTGAATGAGGCTGTAATAGGGTTGAATGCATTTGCTATTCAGAGAGTGCTGCTGCAATGCAGACACACCAGAAGATATTACATCTGACCTCGGTGTGTGGCCCCAGCAGGCTCGGAAAAAAGTGATACGAGTAAAAAAGACTACAGGCTATTAATTATGAATGGCAGCTTAAACGAGAACCTGCTATAATTCACTCTGCTGTTAGGGTGTGTGTGTGTGTGTGTGTGTGTGTGTGTGTGTGTGTGTGTTGTGTTTTTCTTCCTCCCTACCTGAGGGTGGCGCTCTTCACCCTGTGCAATGCAATTTTGAATTCCTACTGATAGGACCGACTGACAAAATACCAACAAAGATTTATGAACTCTGTTCTCCTCCTGCTGGTTACAAACTAACCCCACAACACAAAATGCAGCCCCCAAAACTAAAGCCAGACCGGCACTGATCCAATCAGCTCCGCCTGCTGCATTTAAACCCCACCTACAGTTACAGCAGGTGTGCTGACCCCCCCACTAAAACTGTAAAACTCTGATCTGAATAAAATATGAACCATTAAAAACCCCGTCACGGTTCAGAACCACCTCCATCAGCTCACACAGCTTCATCCTTCCAGTTTCAGACACATCGGCACCACCTCGTCTGGATTTCACGGCCGGCTCCACACAGAGAAACAAAAACAGCCTCACTCTTTATTATCAGGCTGGATTATTCAAACACTGCAGCAGCTGAGGGGGCATCGCCTGACCTGCAGGGGGCGCACAACGCCAGTGAGTCAACCAGAGCCGGAGGTGACGCTGAACACACAATGTACAGTAACCAACTGGAAGCATGAGAAGGAGACTGCTGCAGTGTTAAAGGCTGGTTATTAGAGGCTGAAGGCAGACTGAGAGTGTGAGTGTGTGTGAGAGTGTTGGAGAGAGAGTGTGTGAGTGTGTGTGAGAGTGTTGGAGAGAGAGAGTGTGTGTGTACTCGGCAGACATCCCACGTCGAGTGTCAGACCTCAGATGAGCTCTGACTGGGTGTCAGCAGAGAGGACGGAGGCGTCACCGAGTGAAAGACTGAGCGACACAATCCAACAAAAATATGAACTAATCGCCGTCACACACGCTTCAAAACCACAGCGACACTCTCAGAGTAATAAAGTAACCACTGATCGAGGAAAGTTATAAACCTTCTGTACGCCACTAACATTTGACAATTTTATTACATAACATTACTAATCTGTGAAGTAGGTAAACACCCTGTAAAATACAAACCACCCATTTAATAGTGTTGTTACCCCGGGGCTTAATATGCTGTCTCATAATGAGCCTCACCATTTAGCATAAGGTGTCTTCTGGCATCAGTGGCTTCATGTTCCTGCAGTCAAACAATAATGGACCCATTTTATGGCCCTACAGAACCCACGTTATGAAGCCGGAGGAGCGGTGGTAGCAGCTCTGAGCCAGGGGACGTGGCCCCCGCTTGCTGATTCACCACAGACTGGACATAAAAGATGGACGCTGTGACATCACAGTCCTGGCGTTTTGAAACCGGGTGACTGGGAAAGCAAGTGTACTACGCTCACACTTTCTGACTCTAATGATGACCAAGCTACAAAATGAACTTCATGTTTTATTTAACAGGACCTGAAACCATGACTGAATCCATAAAGGTCACCAAGCTCTCCACCTGAATTCTATATAAATGGAAGACTTAACAGTTCCTCCCTTTGGATCAATGACAACATTCGCTGCTTGAAACAAACCTGTTGGAAAGTGTCTCATTTAAAGGGACTTATACTTTCTGTTACTAGCTAACATTTAATTTCTAACAGCAGACGAAATCCAAAAATGATATTTGACACAATCGGACACATTGTTGCACCTGCTTCTCCTGCCACAGCCCTTCAGTCTAATGAAACTTTTATCCTTCCTCAGTGGCAAAGTTAATATCAGAGCTAAAATCCCTCTGTTTCTGTTTCTGCTTTATTATTCAGTCTGGGTTTCATCACCTGCGCTCTGAACTCTACTGAAACTGCTCTTCTTAGAGTGCCTGATGATATTTTAATGAAAGAGATGCAGGTGAATACTCTTCTTGTTCTCCTGGACTTAATGGCAGCGTTTGACACAGTAGACCGTAACATTTTAATTGACAGGTTAAGGCCATTTTGGGCACCTTTAAAGAGGTCTCGTATCATTGTTATGCTGATGATATTCAGCTGTACATTTCCTTTTCTCCACAGAATGTCATAAAACCATCTACTCTTCAGAACTGTGTTGAGGCTTTGAAGAACTGTTTGGCTGGTAACTACCTTTCACTTAATACTGGGAGAGCTGAAGTTCTTGTATATGCCCCTGTTGACACTGTGATTAATAGTTCGGGTTTTTATCGTCAATGGTTCAGTCAAATGTCCAAAACTTTGAAAAACATGTTAATAGCCTCGTGCAATCCTGCTTTTGTCATAAATATTGCCCACCTCAGTCAAATGGTGCTTTTGTCTCCTCTCATTGGCCTACTGTAATTCACTGTACATCGGTCTCAGTAAATCACTGTTGGATCGCCTGCAGTTGGTCCAAAATGCAGCTGCGAGGCTACTTAATAGATCCCCATCTTCTGTTCCCTTTATGGGACCAGCACAGAGCTAACAGCTGGAGTTTAGAGTTTGGAAACCTGCCGACCAACACGCTGATTTCTGGGGTAAAACTGGAGACTTTAAGGTGGGAGTCTAAGGAGACCGACTCACTTTTGGAGGAAGCCTCAAGTGGAAATTAGGGGAACTGCAGATTTAGGCACTTCATATTTGGCTTCATTTTTCAGGCCCAGAAATGCCATTTAGTTTTTACTCACTGTTCATCTCTGCATAATGTAACATTATTGGCCACTTTTAGATACCTTCAAACCGTGAAAGGAGGGTGGAGGGGTGGAGGGGGCAAGGTGACTGCGGTTTGGATTTTTGGTTTTATTTCTCCTCACTTATGACTTTTGTTTTCACTCATTCATAAGCATCAGGCGCTGAAACACACCTGGTCAGAGTTAGGACAGGTGGTGCAACCCTGATAAATATGGAGGTGGGAGTGACAGACCCTTCTCACCATCGCATGTCTGAGACGCATCAGCAGCCTTGACAGAAAAGCACGATTTAACACCCCGGGAACGAGAACGGCCCGAAACAGCACTTAAAATGTTAAACAATAACTTTATACTGGTGCAACACCCCCACCTCACAGCAGGGAGGTCCTGGGTTTGAACCCAGTCTGGGGCCTTTCTAAGTGGAGTTTGCTTGTTCTCCCCTCAGGTTCACGCCCACATTGGCTGGGTTAATTGGCGTTAATTGGTGTACCCCGCCTCTCGCCCTGTGACAGCCGGGTTACACTCCAGGGCCGCCCCCCCCCCCCCCCCCGCCACCCTGAATTGGATTAGTGGACACAGAAATATGGAGCCGCTGTTTCACTCAGTGCATCATTGCACGGGTGTGAATGGGTGAATGTGGTCAGTAAGACTAGACCAGAACACTTTTAGGAATACTTCCTCCATCACTGCCGACTTCAACCGAGAGGAGACCAAAGCTGCAGCTTCATCTGTGGATCAAAGAACCTCACAGTCGCTCTGCAGAGGACCTGACCTGCACGGGCCGTTTAGGCTGCTAGGTTTCCTGTGCAGTTCAGTCTGAGCATCTCCAGCAGCAGCAGGCGGTGCTTAAATAAGCTGTAAACTACCTGCCCAGCAGACGCAGTCTGCAGCAGCTAAATGAAAAGATGTTTCCTGAGGTGTTGGTTCCTCTCGACTAAGGCCTAAATAATCCCAACAAAGATGATTAGCTGTTTATGTAATGCTAATGTACAACTGGGCTGTTCCCCCACAGCAGAGATGCAGATTTGCTAAGCTGTACATTTCCTGGCAGAAACAGCTCACAGCCCACAGACAGAGACACGAAATGAAGACCGTCTATTTAAAGCTTTTCCTCCTCTGGTGATTGTGTTATGCTGGTAGAGAAGTGATTTTCCTCTGAGACAGACAGCCTCATTGATTCACACAGACTGAGACAGTTTAATAAAGCCAGAGTGGAAAGAAAGTCTGAAAGCCCGGGAGAGGGCGGCTTGTAGCTCCGCTGCTACAAACGCCCTCGACGTGACACCGACCGCATCTCTGATGCACGCAGGTTTGCAGCAGGTCAGCACGCATTTCATCCCGTAAAGCAGCTGAACCGAGGGCAAAGAGGTCACTAATGAGAGGGTCGCGAATGTGAGGTCAGCCCAAGGTGCTTTTTCTGGAAGAATAAAGGAGGAGGAAATGAAGAAGAAAGGACAGCGAGCGCTCAAGTATTTATTTGAAAAGGCTCGGAGGCACGAAACCAACGAGACGAGTCGAAGAGAAAGAGAGAGGAGAGAAGAGCCGCAGCTCTCGAAGAGGCCCTGCAGATGTCACACAGCCACAGTAATATTGTCTAATTAATTGTTAATGGCAGCATTAAGAGGCTCGCCCCCCCGTCTGCATGCGCAAGCATCGGGTATGTAGTTAATTAACACTCGCGACTCTGACTCGAGGCCGAGAACAACAATAAAAACACAGCTGAGGCCCAAACTGCTCAAAGAATAACCGACCCGCTCGTTTCTGCGCCCACCGCCGCTCTGAGAGCTCGGCCGGTTTGTTATTATCCAGGGTCACATATTTATAATGAGGGTCAAAGTTCACTTCATACGACCTTCATTTATTTTTGACCTGAACACACGATTTATCACAACAGACGCTAATATTATTTGTACAACTATCCCACTTTTCTTTAAAAAACAAAAAAACTCCGCCCATAAAACAACCTACAGAGGTTGAAATGAAGGCTGCGTGAATGCAGAGAAACTCTTGGCTTAGTTTGCATCCATCTTTAAAGCTTTGCTGCAAGCTGATAGGAGCTGCGCCACCTGAGATACCTGCAGCCTGTTTTTACCAGCAGAGCGGCATTATCCGTCCTGCAGGAAACGGTGGCCCGGCACCAAACTAACCACCTGAGATCTGAAACATCTGTATGAGCTGCAGAGGATAAAAGGGCCGCCTCCACTCAGTGGTGCAGAAACAGAGAAAACCCTGGTGGGGCTCAGCATTTGCTCGGTAATTGTCCAATTTAGGTAAACCGTGCCGAGTGGGGGGCCGGCGCGGCCAACGGGAGCAGACTCCCGGGAGGGGGGTGGGGTGGTGGGTGGGGGCGAAGAGACGGTGTGCAGCCTTCACGTGGCTGATAACAGAGCTCATTTAATTTCCTCTGTGTGCTTCGAGTCAGAGGGTGAGAGAGAAAATGAAAGAAAGAAAGCGAGTTGAGTGTGTGTGTGTGTGTGTGTGTGTGTGGTCCTGTCACCTCTCCCCCTCTGCGTCATGAACCCAACATGTAATATAAATGTGCCGTGTTTCCGCAGTGACGAGCAGGCAGGTATGTGAGGACGGCGAGTCGATGCTGAGCAAACACGGAGATGCTGTTATTATGTTTCTGATCAATATCAGACTGCAGCGCTGTATGGATTCAGCTCTGCATCAAACACTGTATATACTGAATCAGGCTGGTAACATTATTATATTTTTATATGCTAATTTCATCAGATCCCACTTGGACTTTATTCTGAAAATAGCCTGGACCGAAGAGACAAACTCTTTTGTTCCTCAGTCGGTCAGACTGGGAATCAGAGCCTGATTTACCCTGAGCTTCACCTCCCTCACTCTCACTGACAGGAGTAAAGGAGTGAGGTACTCACACCAGCACGGGTTTGACGGCGTTGTTCATGTTGCCGTAGGCCGCCCGGCCCAGCAGCTCTCTGAAGCAGTTCTCAGCCAGCGCTGCCGGGTTCTCCTCGCCATCCTGACCCGCCCCCGATGGCGTGCTGGGGTGCCCCCCCCTGCCAGAGAGAGAGAGAGAAACAGAAGGAGAGGCTGTTCAGAAAGAAAAATGCATCTACAGTACAGCACACTCCTGATCGGCAGGGCACGAAAGACCCGACAGCAGCTGTTTAGAAAAGAAACACAGTTTATGATGTGACGACGAGCTGCACTGGAAATAAGGAACAAAATTATTTTCTAAAAGTCCAAATGACTGAAAACATCAGAAGTATGTATCAACAACTTGTTATAAATACAAACAAGAATCATCTCATCATAAACACAAAAATCTGTACAGAAGGAGCGCAGCAGAAAGCTTCCAGCCACGAGGGAGGGAGGGAGGGAGGGAGGGTGGATGGATGGGTGGATGGGTGGGTGGATGGATGGATGGGTGGATGTAGAGAACAAGTAAAGAATAAAAGTCTAAATAAGGAGGAGAGATCTGAAGAGAACCAATCACAGCAGCTGAAAATAAAAAAAAAGGAGAAATCAACGAGGGCATCGACCTGCCTCAATCATGTGTGTGTGTGTGTGTGTGTGTGTGTCCACACATTAGGAGACAGGAACACTGCAAAGACTGTAAGCAAGAAATTTGAATCGGGCATTCCTTCATTGTGAAATTAGGAAAGAGGGCGGAGTTTATGTCGATTAACTAACTGGATAACGGAGGGCTGCAGATCTTCAGAGATCCAGGATGGCTCCTACTCCAGAGGGCAAAACTGCAGCAAAGTCAACAGTAACAGAAGAAACACTGAGTTTTATAAATGGCCAACAGCAGCTGTGCCCATCTGTCCTGCATGTTGGCGCCTTCCTCATTCTCCATATGTTGTATGACATCACAAGCAGAAATAGGAAAGAGAAAGTGGTTTTCCCACTCTGGGTCAGGACTTAGCTGCAAACTCGAGCAGGAAGGCTTGGCTTTCCATCTACTGCTCAGGTACCCTCAGCTGCAGCCACGGGCTCGGATAGTGACCGGAGGAATGAGACTGAAAATGCAGCAGAAACGAGCTTTTTCTCCAGAGTCTGGGCTCAGTGTTAGAGACGAGAAGCTCAGGAGCCACAGTCAGCATCTAACCAAGTGTCCAACTGAGAAGAGACCCTGGGGCAAACCCAGGACTCGCTGCAGAGTTTACGTCTCTCTGCTGGATTGGAAATGCCTCAGTGTCTCCTCGGAAGAGCTGGAAATGGGGCGGGGCATGTCTGCCATCACTGCCGCCCTGCGCAGCTCAGACCCGGATAAGGAGCAGAAAACAGAAGGATCTAATAAAAGTTGTATTTTATAGATTCTTGTTTAGGGTTTGTTTGGCTTTGTTGCCTGATTAGGGTTTTCAGAAGCATCCGTGTTTGATGAGCTGGGAGTCAGAGACCCCATCTAACTAAAACAAACCTCACGCCTCACGGCATCAAGACCAGAGGAGCTCAGACATGGCGGCACCACCGTTTGATGCTCTGGCAATGAAAACACCGTCTTCATTAGGTAAGAAATTCCACGTTTTCCAGAATCGGAACACTTAAAGAGAAAATAAAGGTGTGCTGGAGACACTTCAGCGTTAACACATTTTAACAAGCTCGCAGACCTTTGTTCATCCTCAATAAACCCACATGTTGCTCAAAATAAACACTTTCCACTCACAAATGCGTTTCTAGAAGCTAAACAAACAGACTTTCTGCTGTGATAAATCCAGAGCTGCTTTAATAACAGAGCTGCTTTTTCAGCTAAACCTCAAATCCTGACAGCGTTTTGTGGCTCAGTGTCACCTGCAGAAAGAGTCTTCTGGTTGGAGCTGCAGCCCAGCAGAACGAGGAAATAATGAGAGGCAGATCTGAGAGGCTCTGCAGAGGTGACAGTAAGCCTGCCAAGAAATGTTTGCAACAGCAGCTGCAACAGAAAAACTCTGATATGAGAAAAGAAAAATAATTGTAATAAGCTGTCAGAAGATGATGTTTCAGCGTGACTGAGGTGTGGAAGAGGAAAGAGCGTGCCTGTAGGAGAGGCGGATAAATAATGTTGAGGTGTCCTGTTTTGTAATTTATAAACATCACCTGGCAGCCAATGAGAAACGAGTCCTTTTCATGCCCGTGGGCAGACATCTCTGTAATGAGACTTGACTTATTGTGAAATGTCAGCTGACAACAGGGTTAAAGTTCAACTTATTTGAAGCTTCAGCTCGTAGGGCGAGGTGTGAAATCTGAGGTGTGCAAGCTGTGCAAGACAGCAGTGCTGCAGGGAGCATCATCACCGAGGACCACGCTGACTCCGACCGATGCAGTCGGTCACTGCGGTCCTCATCGTGCTGCAGAGGGCAGTCAGTGAGCTGCAGGGTCTCTGTAAGCCATCCCAGTGCAGCATGGAAGTTACATTTAGGCCTGTTGGCCCTACATTTCTTTGTTTTTATTTTATGCATCTTATTTTCTTTGTTGTCCTTGTCCGTTAGTCCGTCCGTCCGTCCGTCCATCCATCCATCCATCCATCCATCCATCCATCCATCCTCTTCTGCTTATCCGGGGCCGGGTCGCGGGGGCAGCAGCATCAGCAGAGAAGCCAAGACCTCCCTCTCCCCAGCCACCTCCACCAGCTCATCCGGGGGGACCCCAAGGTGTTCCAATGCCAGCTGAAAGATATAATCTCTCCAGCGTGTCCTGGGTCTGCCCCGGGGCCTCCTCCCCATAGGACATGCCCGAACCACCTCAACTGGCTCCTCTCGATGTGGAGGAGCAGCAGCTCTACTTTAAGCCCCTCCCACATGGCTGCACTCCTCACCCTCTCTCTAAGAGAGAGTCCAGCCACCCTTCGGAGGAAGCTCATTTCTGCTGCTTGTATTCGCGATTCTCATTCTTTCGGTCACTGCCCAAAGCTCGTGACCACAGGTGAGGGCAGGGAGAGAGGTGAGGGCTATAAAACCACAGACACGGCATGAGGAGGAGACCCTAAAAACTGTGAAACCCTGAAGATGGTGGTTATCCTGCACCTGCCCCCCCCCAGTAAATCCAGCCTCAAGCCCACAAACAGGAAACACATGAGCCATTCATGCTGTTGTGGTCATGCGTGTGCATACAGGCGGCTCACAGCTGCAGTAAAGATGCAGGTAAGCGTACCTTTCTTCTCCCCGTCCTCAGTTTATCGCATCTATAACATGAATCACGGCGTTTGTTCAGGATGTTGGTCGTGAGCTGTAACTGAAGCTCGTGAGCAGTAATTATCCTGATCACGTTCAACCTTTACTCCTTATTCAGGCTGAAAGAGTCACGGGTCAGACCACATAAAGCAGCTGAATCTGAGAGCACCTCAAAGCAGTGACTTTCTCCTGCTGACCCTCACAGTCAGCTTGGTTCAACTTTAGTTAACAAAGTGTATATTTCACGAGTCACAGGCCCTTCAGGTACTTTGGGATGGGCTGAAATTTGGTGCAGTTTATTGAAACGATGGAATATCCAAAGATGCTGCCACTCACGCACAAACACGCTGCACAAAAATGAGGTTTGGCCATTTTAAGTGGCTCTAAAATGGATTTGGTTGCAGTTTCTTACAGAGCTGCATCTGAGGGTTATTTATGACCAACCGTCAGCTACGGAGCCATGCATGACGAGTTAACTGCTTTATAAGTGGGCGGGGCTTAACGCTTTGGACGCCACCATGAATTTTCTCAATTTCTGTATTCGAGATTTAGTAACTACGACGCCGCGGGGCGCTCGTGGAAATCCTCTCAGCTCCTCGAGCTTCCAAAGAAAGAGTTTTACACAGACTGACGCTGGTTCTGAGAGAACATTATTCCCACAGCCACCAGCAGACACGTGGCAGCAGACTCTGGCCCGTTTCAGCCAGAAGACTCCAAATGCTTCATGCCGATTGAGGGAAGACGGCGGCAATTAGCGTCTGGCTCTTGTGCCAGCGCCACCTTGTTGATCCTCGACTCCAAATACACGACATAAAACTTGTCCGGTACGAGTTTGTCATTTCCTGCAGGGCTGCCAGGAATCCACGGTCCTGGCAGCAGACCAGGAAAGCCTCCTGTTATGTGTTGTATTGATAAAATAATGCAATAGTAAATCATTTCCCCAGCAATAAGCCTGGTCACAGATGGACTGTAGGCAGCCGGCTCTCAGGAGGAAAACAATGCAATTACTGGCAGCCCACGCAGGCGGTTCAGGGGAAATTAAATGCTTATTGCTGGTTAGAAGCAGGGAAATGAGACAAAAATGAAAATCTCTGATGTTATAGAAGGTGGGCTGCTGCTGTTTAATGAAACAGAACAAACTTTGTTAAGGCTTTTTCCTGGTGATTGATCGCCCGAGGAAAAAAAATGGTTAAAACAATTCAGAGGACTAAAAAACTAAAAATCTCCGCAGTAAAAGAAACGTGCACACTGGGAAAGTTTACACCCGATGTCCTACAGGTTGGAAAAAAGTCTCAACTCATTATTTTAAAAATTACAACAAAGAAGCGACTGAAAGGTACTGAGAGGTGTACAGAAACAGGAACATAAAAGTGCTGAAAACGATGAGTTTGAGACGAAGGAGGAGGGTTAGTTCCCCACCAGCTCCAGCAGGATTAAACATGCTAGTATCAGACCCCTGAAGAGCTTCAGCCCACCCTAAAACTCAGCAAGTGCACCAACAGGGACTGGAAAGATTCCTCCCGTACCGACTTCCCTGTTAACTCCAGCAGTGAGCTTAAGAAGCAGGTGCAGCAGGTGAGGTCACATTAGGGTCAAATACAAATCATTTGTAATTCGCTCTCGTCTTCAACCGTTTTGCTGTTGCTGTCCTGTTGAAGAGTGCGGTCTCTGCTGCCTCAGTGTGCCATCAGCATGCAGGAGAGGCTGAAGAAGCTCCATGTTCTACGGGCAGCTAGCCTGGCGCGTGCATTTTTAGGAAAGCTACAAATACTTAGTTAGCAGAGAGAATGAACCCCCCCCCCCCCCCACACACACACACAGTGAATCCTGCATGCTATTCAGAAGGGGCTAAATGCAGGAGTTCCCCCACATGGTGAAAGTGGTTAAAATATCAACACTTACAGTCGTCACCTCCAGTTACGTGTTCAGAGTTAAAACAGTGACCGGCCAGTACAGACGTATTCCTGCAGTACACAGTCCTGCACTGTGGAACCCTCTGCAGTGAGGATTTAATCAAGAACTCGGCTCCAGAGAAACATGATGCAGAGGAGCTGGTGTGATTACAAAGATTAAGGGAGTTAAGAAAAGTTAGAGGTCAAAGTCATTTCCAGTGTGGATGAAGGTAGGTGTGTGTGTGTGTGTGTGTGTGTGTGTGTGTGTGTGTGTGTGTGTGTGTGCGCGCGTGCGTGCGTGTGCGTGTGTGTGTGTGTGTGTGTGCGTGCGTGCGTGTGCGTGTGTGTGTGTTGACGAGCAGCACAAGCAGGCAGTTAATTGTGACACCAGAGGAGACGTTGTTCTCCTTCCCCTCTGGTTTCTGCACGCCAGCCACGTCCGCCTTCTCCAAGACGCAATTAAGAGCATCCAATGCCCTTGACCGCTGCGTCCCAGCAGCCCCCCGAGGCTCGATTGGAAAGCCCGCGACATGGCGCCAAGCCCGAGTTTGGGGACAAAACTATCAGAGGAAAGAAAAAACAAACAAACAAGCAGAGCTCCATCTCCTGAACAGCGGCTCCCTCGGAGGCCAAAGTCAAGCTGTGTTTTAGTGGCGAGCTCTGAGTCGCACTATTAAACCGACAAACCTGCAGAAAGACGTCTGACAGGATGCTGCTGGACCGCAGTGATGCTGAGCGGCTCCAAGGAGGGAGCTCAGCATCCAAATGGACAGAAAACTGCAGAATAAATGTTCACCTGCCACTGGAAGATGTTTCTATCCACAGAGGAACAGGACTGAACGGGAGGAGATCTTTGATGAATCCTGACAGCCTTTTGCTCCACTTCACCTCCCAGACTTTCAGAAACGAGGCAGACCAACCACAGAAGCAAACTGGCTTTATCAGAAAAAGAAACTGCACATCACGTGTTTCAGCTCAGCTATGCTTACTGTGATTGCACAGAGCTGTGTGATTGCATTCGTATGAACAAAGCAACATGATAAGGTGCCTGATTACAGATGACTAATGATTACCCTGCAGGGAGGTGATGCTATCGTCAGTGGACCACCCACTCCTCATTCCTCCGGGACCTCTCAGCTAGACTGACACCAGTGAAGTCCGCGTGTAACTGCGAACGGCCTCGTCTGCGGCACGGAGGACGCCTCCCTCAGTTTGTGCAGCGTGTTAGAGTTAATGCTTCAAAAATCATAGAGTAGCATAAATTTGGAGAAATGATCCTGGCGAACGGGAAGCAGAGCGATGCCTGCAGCACGTTTTGGTGCCGCTGTGCAGATAACAATGGCTTTATCGGATCTTTGTTTCACTTCATCACGGAGCCACTGCATCCAGCTCTGACACCGCAGCAGCTGTTAACCAAGCCTTTGTCACACCGATCGAAGAAATATGTTGATCTCAGGATTTATGTAAGCTGACCACCTGGTAAGCTGCTTTCCTCTAATCCATCTTGAAACACACTGGTTTGGTCTGCAGGGAAACACCGGCTAACTGGAAAGGCAGGAATGTGGGAATTATTGGGGAACCTTCCTAGAAAGGTTCAGTAGCTCGGTGGTGTCTCCAAACAGCCGAGCTGGTCCACGTGAAAAACGACTTTCTTTGAATCAGTCAGCAATCAGAGGTCAGACGTCAGGCTGTCAGAGAGAAAGAAGCTTTTTCCAGAACCAGCATCCGGGCTGCTCCGAGTAACCAGCACATTCCTCTGGAACATCCTCCACTATCAGAAAGGAAAGGAGGCCTCACAGGGTTTGGGAAAGCAGAAGGCGTTACAGCCTTTTGGAGACTCCAGCGAAGAGAAGCGAGAGCCGACGCAATCAAAGCTCCAAGTTAAAAACCCTCAACCAGGCAGATAAAAGATCTGAACACTTCCTGAAACTATGCAAACCTGCAGAAATGAAGTCACGTTTGTGCATTTGTAGAAGTTTGCTGTAATAAAACCATGACACCTGCTAAAGCTGAGGCAGGCTCGCCCTCTCCATCATTTGGTTTAAGGTGGTCGTAACATGTTAAAGGTCAGAGCCGTCTCAGTGTTCCAATAACATTAAACACATGAACGTTAACTACCAGCAGGCACACTGTGAATATTCCCTCAGCAGCCAAACAAATATCCAGCAGCTAATAACAGTTATGTTATGGTGCGGTTAACCAAAATATTTTCAAAGGCTCTCTCAGGGTGTGACAGCAGGGCTGCACATGTTAGAGGACAGCCTGTTCCAGTGTGATGCTGATGCATCGGCTCGCTGCAGCACTATTCTGATACCGTGTTAAATTAATGACTTTGTTACTGCGAGTTAGGGTTAGTGATTGAAGCGGCTTCCAATCGGAGGGCAGGATACTGCTGATTGACATTATAGGGTTACCTAGGCAACTGGAGTCTGGAACATCTGGGAGCGACCGGCCGTCGGCTTCAAAGTGATGCACGACGGGCAAATCACAGACGTAACTGAAGGCAACATTAGACTCGACTTAAACTTTGTTTTCCTAACTTTGTGAACTCAAATATGAAGAAATAAAAACCTGCCTGAGAATATACACTTACACAATTGGCACTATATTAGTAAAATCTGAGAAAATGACCAAAAAAAAGAGCAATAAATAAATTAAAAATAAGAGAATGATGAGAAGAGCAGAACTTTTGTTTGCAAAGTTTGATTTAACTGTAAAAAATGTTCTCGGGGGTGAAACGCCTCCAGACTGCTCTGCTGTCTGCTCGTCATGCTAGCTCTCCTGCTAGAACCCGGCGCTGTGATGCTGGTGTGCAGTGAACACAGAACTGAATCGCACAGATCAGCCTGGATCGGGACCGGGCTGATGTTCAGCCCAGAAAGCGGCTGGAGGAACCAGCTGACTGGCAGGTTGCTCTGTTGAAGCTGTGCTTACGACACGAAGGGCACAGAAGCAACTGTAATAATCAAGAGGAACAGATTTAAATTCTTCCAAACCGAGCACATCGGCAGAAACGGGTTAAAAAGTATTTTGATCCCTTTAATCATGCCTCTCATTTTTGGGGGCGGGAAGTCCAAAACCTCTTTAAGTGATGCAGGAAAAACTAATGTGAGTGAAGTGCAGCTGCAGTTCATGTTCAACACAACTGTGGAGCTGTGCTCGGGTCAGTCTACTCCAAAAAAGGCCAGATTAAAGGCAGGAGTCAGGATTAAATATTTAACAGCGTGTCCTTCCTGGTTAACCTCACACATCCGCCTCGCCTCCTTCAAAGAGCACACGCTCAGCCTCAGAGCTGACTCACGGCTCCTGATCGTTAGAAACGGCTCAAATGGTGCCATAAATGGAGAGATGTTCCCCCGAGGAGAGGAAGGAGAGACGATAATCACACCTGGAAAATGGGAAAGTGCGTTTCTATTTAAATGGTGAAGATAAGATTGGGTGAATGGCCTGTTAGGAGCAGGAAATAAAGCTGCAGAACAAAGTTAGCACGATGGTCTCCGTCTGATCAGCAACAAGGCCCAGCAAGGCTCATTCCTTCAGCAGAAGATGATCACCTGCAGCTCATTATCGCTAATTAAAGCTAAACTTTAAAACGGAACCGAAACTAAATGTGAAGAAGTCAAAGCTGAGGCAGGTTCAGGTCATTCTGACTCCTCAGCATTGTAAAATCCTGTAACAGTGTTAAAAAAAATCATCTCATATTTCAGGACTTGTCCTGAGATGGGTTTATTCATCCTACAATCAGTTCAGGTGCACGTGGGACAAGAAGGAAAACGAAATCGATGTAGAATAAAATGCTGCACTAAACAGTCCCGTTCAGCAGCACGTGTTGTTTACACACATGATATGAAGGCTGCTATAAGGAGGGGCTGGATAACAGATGCTACAGGGCTGATCGGGGCGGAGGCGCTGAGGGGATGACGGACGTGCGGAGAACCGGGCCGGCTGCTGGCTGTGCAGCTGAATCGAGTCCAGAATGCGGAGGGGAGGGGGTGAAATCTGGAGCAGAGCAGCTGAATCTGATGTTTCAGGTCCGAGGAGGTGAAGTCCTGCAGGCTGGGGCGGGCACAGAGGCGGGCACAGAGGTGGGCACAGAGGCGGGCACAGAGGTGGGCCGGTGGGCCTTTAATTTTCTGCCTTTACAATAATAATTAAAACTTAAACGCGCTCCTCGTTTTGCTGTAGCTGTGAGGCGACATGAGCTGCTCAGCTGGTGTCACAGTGAGCGCTCAATTAAAATTAGACATTACTCATTATTACCCAGAACTCATTTAGTGTTTCCATAATGCTCTGGATATATTAATCAGACACTTTATTAGGTACACCTCGCTAATACCGGATTTACCTTCTCTTTACCTTCAGAACTGCCTTAATGGCACAGATTCCACATTCCTCAGACTTCCATATTGACCTGATAGCATCACACATCCACACACCCATGATGGGAATCTCCCGCCCCAAAGGTGCTCTGTTGGATCGGGATCACCTTCCTATCAGCAGCCTGGCCGCTCTGACATCAACGAGGCATTTTCACCCAGAGCGCTGCTGCTGCTGCTCACAGATCTCCGTAAACCCCGGACATGGTGGGTCAGGAAAAACCCAACAGATCAGCAGGTTCTGAAACACTCAGACCAGCCTGTCTGGCACCAATAACCACCACACTCAGTCACATACATCACCTGTTTTCTCCATCCTGATGCTCAGTTTGATGAGACAGACAGGTGTTACCGTGCAGCTGAGCAGGTCTCCCTATTAAAGTGTATATTTATGATCTGAGAGGAAATCGTCTACATCATTTGTAAAATCCCTAAAACATGATCTTAAAGTTTTTATTTAGTCAAATCTTACTTATTATAATCATTAAAAAACATATGAACATCTTTGCCAATGCTGCTATTGTTGCAGCGCGGGGTAAAAGTGACCCCTCTGCTGATGTCAATGAGAGTTTAGTGTTTCTGTTGTAATTAGGGGAGTGAGACACAAACACCCCAAATCCTGACACCATTCCTAACCACCTGAAGCTGACTCCCTGCTTCACCTGTGGGCTTCAAAATCCTGCAAGGAGCACCAACATCAGAAGCTTTAGACCACACACACACACACACACACACACACACACGATAAAACAGGGTCCAAAAATAGCATTTTGTTCACATGGAAACCACATAAATGGGAAGGAAGGAGCGGTTTCTATAGGAAGGAGATCAGGTGGTAAGATCGGGACAATAAAGATGAGAGCATGAAGAAGAGGGAGGAGGAAGGTAAAGAGGGAGGAGGAAGGTAAAGAGGGAGGAGGAAGGTAAAGAGGGAGGAGGAAGGTAAAGAGGGAGGACGCCAGCGCAGACCAAATGAGGAAAAACATTTTTTAGCATCTTGATTTTGTCCCCGGTTAATTTTCTCACCAAATATGCGACAGAAAATATTTGCAAATGACTGAAACAATATTTTTAATAAAGAAAAGTTTCTGACATAATATGAGAGGCAAACTTTAGCGTGCAGTTTGGAGGCTGTTTTTTTTAAAACTGACTCAAAGATAGAGGAGTGGAAAGGAAAAACGAGAGGGAAGATTTGTGATCCAAGATGATTTAAGAAGGTCAGAAGAAGAAAAGACTGGAGATGAAGACACACAAAGAGGAGAAACGAGACAGAGACCAGAGCGAAGCTTTCTGCTCTGCTGTGTTGATCTTTGCTATAAATCTTTTTTTCCCGGCCTCAGAAAGCAGAGAAGGCACAGCATCGCTCTGAGCCCCGGGTGGGGATGGGAAGAACGAAGCTCCTCAGCACGACATCAGGATTTCCTCCTCCACCTGGATACAAGCCTGGATTTGTGGACCGAGTGAATATAATGAGGTCTGAGATGCGTGGGAGGCGGTAATTCCTCGGCTCAAGTTCAGGCGAAGGTTTGTATTCCTTCAGCCGACCCGACGATCCCGAGCGATTTAGGGCAGATCCAACCGCAGGATTTACTTTGGGTTCTGACTCTGCTCGGACCGCAGGCGGAGTTAAAGAGGAGGAAGGGCTAACGAAGAGCTGAAACACAGCAAACTGCAACAGCAGGAAACACAGCAATGAAGCTCATAAAAGCTGTTTAAAAGCCGAGGATTTGATGCTCCGCCCCTTTAATGTTATACCACAAAACTAATTTTTTTAAAGATGAAATAAACTTTAACTCCGGTTATCATCATCTCAGCTAATTACCAAAGTTAACGAGCTGCCTAACATCATGTTTGGGTCGACTTTATGGCATAACCTTCATTTCCTGTTAGTGTGAATGACAAACTGAATGCATCCTGGTTGGCTGCAGAGGCCACGCTGCGATATGACCCCTGTGCTTAAATGTCACGGTTAGGAGAAGTCTGCTGACATGCTAGGCTTTGCTAGCAGTGGTCATCAAAGTGTCAGCTGACAGGCAGCAGGAGAACACCTTGGTTCTCCCTCCGGGTGGAGGTTCCTGTGAACATGTGCTTACTGCTTACACGTCATTAACCTTTGTTTCTCTGTCGTGTCTGTCTAAGCTGTTGTTGTTCTGCATGAGTTCTTCCTCCCCACAGTTGCCAAGTGCTCCTCCTCAGGGGACCATCTGATCGTCAGGGTTCTCTCCCCAATATTCACCTTACAGTATAAAGCACCTTGAGATCTAAAGTGGATTGGACGGTGTGGGTCTTGTTAGCACTGTCCCTTTCTTTGGTGTATTGGACCATATGTGGCAGCAAAACAACACACGCTCACTCCCAGCTCATCCCTCATCGTGACGCCTGGTCAGGACCTGTGGGACACCAACAGCATGAGGGGCAGTCCCATCAGGAGCCCTTCAGCTGGGGCTGTGCCGTATCACACTGTCCATGATGGATCATATCGCAGTATCAATGATATAGCAATAAAATGCTGCCTCCTGCAACTGCAATCGCCGTTGTTCAGGAGTGTTTTCTACAACATCATAACTGTCACCATATAATTTTGAGGCTACATCGACCACGCCCACCTTCAACATCTGAGACACATGCAGTGAGGCCAATTATAGTTTTAACACATCACTGAGGAGCTAAATCTAACAAAAAGTGACAGAAAAGAGTGTCCCCAGATGCAACTCCAACTCCCACCTTCTAAAGGTCATGTGACTGTGCTGCATGCCCCCCTCCAACACTAAAGAGGCCTCAGAAGATGAAGATGATCTTCTGGATTAAGCTGTGACAGGAAGGGTTCCCTCACTGTGCCACAGCAGCTACTGGTGAATCCATTTCCAGCGCAGCTAAACAACCTGAGAGGGCTCTCAGCAACACTAAAGACATAACCAGATCACGCCTCCGATGACTGTGATCTTTAAAAGCACACACGCCTCATCAGTTTAAATCAATCAGTTCATACTGGCTGTTTCTGTGAAAGCAAAACTGCTTCCCCGAGGTCACTCTGAGGGTTCGCTACAGTTAACGCCGCCTTCCAACCCTCCACGTTTACCCAACATGACATTAAAGAGAAGAGGGAGGAACGGAGACTCGATAACGCACCGTGAAAGCAATAAATCTTGTGCCGTCTCAGGACTCAGATACGATCAGAGAAATGTTTGGGAAGGAATAAAAGCTGAGGAGAAAACAGAGTTATGATGAGGTGAAGCTCGGGTACAGCAGACTGCTTTTGTTTCCTTTCACGAAAACCTGCCCCGAGCTGCTGCGTCCAGTCTAACCCCTTCTTTCTTTGTCACTTTGTAACGAAGGACACCGCTGAATACACCAATGAGTCTCAGCACGCACTGTGGTCTCTTCTCTTAATGAGCTGGAGATGCATTTTTTGCTGCGTTTGGACACAAACACGTCTGAAGGCTGATGATCAGTTTAACAGGACGCGAGGTCGACATGCTCATCTTTCCTCTTCACGTGCACGGTCAACTACAGCTGCTGAACCCAGACCTCAACAATGAGCTGACTGAGGTCACAAATCAGAGTTCCAGTTTCTCTAACTTTTCAAACACCTGTCGACATCATTGGCCAGCAGGGGCGCTGTGGAGTGTACTGCGCCCCTGCATCAAGTCAGGACCCTTCTTACTCGTGGTTCTAATCACATGACAAAAATTAATACAATAAATAATCACCAGCTAACTCTGATCAACAGAGCAAACATTATCAGGAAACACGAACATAAACGCGTTCGAACAGCTGAGAATATCGTTTTTTCTTCGCTGTACTGCAGACAGAAGAATGAGCCACATTAAAATGCATAAATATTAACACCCCGACACACCAAATAGAGCCAAATATTATTGACTGGTTATTGAATCTGTCGGTCTCGTGCTGATACAGGTGGTAGAATCAGGAGAGCCTGAAATAGCTCCTCCCACTTTGCAGATGAAAAACAAGCATTCTTGTTTTGCTCTATCCGAGAACTGACGAAACAAAAATGTTAGCCGGCTTTGATGGAGTCTGCATTGTTGCACACTGTCGTCCGGCCGATTCTCAGAGTGTCTGTGATTCAATTCATCCTGAGGATCTCAGAGCAGGCAGACGGCAGAAGGATGCGAACTGAGGATGGGGTGGATCAACGCCTCAAACATGCATGCATGAGGAAAAGATGGAGGCTGAATGATCCTGTGGGTTAGTCTCTTACACAGCTACAATCTAACCACACTTTTAGTTAAACGTCCAGTTTGACACATAAACATATGGAGAGAAAATTGACTCAAAATATCAGGTACTTGTAAATGTGTGTTCAAATACAAGCACAAATATTAAGAAATTACGAATACAAAATAAAAGTACGCATACAAACCGTTAAATACAAGTACACGAATCACCTGATACGCACGGACCAAACAGTTACGCACAGATCAGGTTACGAGTGCACAACGTTTTTTGAGACACATTTGAACACACATTTACAAGTACCTGAAGTTACGCACAAAATGCTATTTACAACTTACAAAAAATTACAAATCTAGCATTACAGACACACAGATATTTTGAGTCAATTTTCTCTCCATATAAAGAGCTGAAAGTGAAGTTATATTTGAAAAAATAACCATGAATATTTATGAAAATGCAGCCAGTATCAGAATTGTGAATGCAGCTTGTTAACAAGCACATTTTCCCCTTCACTAAATCCTGTTGTGTATAAATCACTTGCAAATCCGTCTGATTTTGCAAATACAGCATTATAATATTTCTGATCCACGGTCTACTCAGAGATTCGCCCAGACCTCCCTCTCCCAAGCCACCTCCTCCAGCTCATCAGGGGCACCGAGGCGGACCCAGGCCCAGGATGTAATCTCTCCAGCGTGTCCTGGGTCGACCCCGGGGCCTCCTCCGGGCAGGACATGCCCGGAACACCTCACCCAGGAGGCATCCTAGTCAGATGCCTGAACCAAATGAACTTTAGTTGTAGCGGCTGTAGTCTGAGTCCTCCCAAACTCGTTACCCCATCACTACGGGAGAGCCCTGTATACAGCACATACTGCACCTTTAAAGCTCTGAGGCCTCAGTCATTCTCCATGATTTGTAGGTCCTGTCTGACTGCAGCCTTTTTGGTCCGACAGTGAAGGTCACAGCTGAATTCTGGGCTATGACGGCCTCTGTGTGCTGGCCTCACAACAATAACACTCATTCCCCCTCGTGGAGAAAAGTTTGATACTGCACGAAAACTAGTTTACTTTGCTGATTGCCCGGAGAGAAAAGCAGCAGCTGCGCATGTATAATTGATTGGGAGTTTTTGTGTTACTGTGTGGCCCATTAAAAAAAGGTCACCTCCAAAATAGAACAGCTCTCACCTCAGAAAATCAAACATTTGCCTGAGAGACAGCCATCGCTCCAGTTCCACATTCAGGCCAGAGAATAATGAGTCAATAAAATAATGCATCACAGACAGAGTGCGCGGTGGTGCTGGCGTGTGCGGTACCTGTCCAGATCGTCGCTGTCCTGCATGTTGAACAGCATGGATGGGATCAGTTTGTCCATGTGCTGCGGCTCCCAGATGATGGCCTGCAGCTCGTCGTTCACCGTCTTCCTCACCACACCCTGAAGACCTTTAATCCCGGCCACGCGGATCCTGGCATGGACACAGCGAAGCTTAGAGACTCGGAAGAATGGGAGAGCGAGACTCACATATATACACAACCTGGCTGCTGCTGTCAGCTGTTTAATGTTTAGTCTGACAATCTGACTGCAAGAACTCATCGAGCTGGTTTCAACACTTTTGATTTTCTGTAGAAAAACTTAAGCTCGTTACGGCCTCGGTCACACATGCCCAAAGACCGGTCAGCAGCCCGCTGGCAGCCAGCCCCTGGTTTTAGGGAAAAACGTGTATTCCCCAACCAGTTGGCAAGTGGTTGCCAGTTGTCACTCAGTGATACAAAAAGAGGGCGTTGCACCAAAAACCTGCTTGTGATTGTTTTGGTTGCTAGGAGATTGCCTCTAGTTTGTATGGAAGATGCAAATTACTGCACAAGACGGATTTCCATCCATCCATCCATCCATCCATCCATCCATCCATCCCCACTTAGCCTTCTCTCTGGACTCACTATTGGACAAACAAGAAACCAGCAAACATCACATCTTTTTAGGCACTGGACTGTGATGAAACTATAACTGGTTACAGCTGAAAATACGCCTCTCTAATAATTCACTACCAAAGACTAAACTTTCCCCAAGTGTTTCCCTCAACTTCCAAATCTTCTGTGACTTCTGAGGAAACCAAAACTTTGACTGAATCTAATTATCAGCTCGATCTGAGCGGTCAGGAGGCCGGAGCGAGCCGAGCAAAGTGAGGCCGACACAAGCAGCTCCGTGAGCAATAACAGGAAGATCGGTGCTGATGACCCCGCCTAAGGACTAATCTAATCACCACCTGAGAAATCCTATTTGGGAATTCCTCTCCACCTACAGCCGGCACCGCTGAGCCCAATAATAAAACACTGAAACAAAAAAAAAGCATCAGAAATCAAAGTGTTTATAGCTCAGTGGTGGCAGCGAGGTATAGAGCACACACAAAAATAATCCCAGCATCCCCTGGCTCTCACCGTTCCACCCACCCTCAACCAACCTCCAGCATGCATGCACACACACACACACATACACACACACAACTGGAGATAAAATAACCTTTTTACGCACAAATACATGCAGACATCTCAACGCTCCGAGAGGTCTCAGCTGCTGCAGTGAGATTTCAGAAACTCTGGAGGAGGGAAGTTATCTTCACAGTGAATGAGACAGAAGTCTCCAGGTATTGTTTTAATGCAAAGGGTGGGCGCCTCGGGGGGGAAAGCATCTTCTAACATGCTGTGTGTTGTCACAGCCTCGCCACCACCCAGCTATTTTTACCCTCCTCACAATAAGGTTTGCAGGCAGCGAGGTTCAGTTTTCCAAACAGGAAGCCATGTGACTGCCTGATCTCCGCCTCTTTTTAAGATTCTCTTAAGAATAATTTGCTTTTTAAACTGTGCTACATGCCGAGTGAAAAATAAAGTAAAAGTACTTTAAAAAAATAAAAATATGGCACAGGGTGCACACCACATGCACAGAGGCACATTTCAAAAGCACCACTCAGTGTCAAAGCCAAGGGGCGTAGGAGTGCTGAAGCACACAAGCACTGACTGACAAATGAATAAATTAAGTTTTATCATTTTTTTAAATATATTTCTTATGGTCACAATTTCTAGACTCAACCAATAGCTGGAGGGTGTCAAACCCGGTGGTCTCACTGGGGCAGTTTGCAGCAGCTGGGATGAGATTTAGTAACCTCCAAGTCTGAGACCCCGGTTCTCAGCTGGAAAAAGGTGGAGCGCTCACTCCAGGTTGGGACTGAGTTGCTGTCCCAAGGGGAGGAGTTTAAGTATCCAGGGTCTGGTTGATGAGTGAGGGGAGGAAGGAGACTGGCAGAGAGACTGGTGCAGTGTCTGCAGTGATGGTAAAGAGAGGTGTGAGAGCGCAGCTCTGAGCAGTGACTGAAAGAATGAGATCGCAGATCTGGGCTCTCCCTTAGAGACAGGGCGAGGAGGAGAGATGGGCAGGGACATGCTGAAGAGATTATGTCTCTCAGCTGGCTTGGCAACATCTCAGTATCACCCTGGAAGAGCTGGAGGAGGTGGCATCTCAGCTGCCTACACGAGCTGGACCTGGATAAGTGTCAGAAAGTAGATGAATGGATCCGATCCTTCCCTCGTGTCTAAATCAAGTTTTTAGTGTCTAAATTTAAGAAGTTGGCAGATACAAAATAAAACAAAGCTGCCAGACATGAAACAGACAGCAGCCTCCTCACTGATCAGCATCTAACTTCCTCCACCATCAACCCTCCAACCTCCAAATCTAGACCGTTAAACCCTCAACTGACCCAGCTGGTCGGATCCTCTAAAATGTTCTAATGTCATTCATTGTGGTTTTAATCGTTTTCATGCAAAAAAGGAGTTCCATCAAAGTCTTTAGAACTTACTAGTTCAGGAGGAACCTGCCTGAAACTGGAGCCATTAGAACGACTGCAGCTTCAAGTCACTTCACATAAGCTTTGTGCACCTCTGAGGCCGAGACGACGTGTGGAACCATCTGTTACCTACAGTCTACGGCTCCGCGGCCCAGGAAAGCAACCCCGTTTCTGCTCTGCACGCGGCTGGCCTGACGTTTCCCAGCAGCCGGCACACTTATCATTCTCCTCAGCTCCCGATCCTGTGGGCTTGCAATATTATAGATTCTGCTCTTGTCTCAAGACTGCTGACTATGAATGATTACTCTCAACCAGCCATTTTCTCCCGCTCTCACATTTGTGCCGCATCTTTGTTCCAACAAATCATCACCTAATCAAAATTCTGATGCTTCCCAAATAACACCTTCGCCAGCCAATAAATGAAGAGCCTTCAGGAGTTGAGATATAGGAATAAACTGCTACAGGCAAAAAAATCTTGTTGTTTGAGTGAAACATCGTGAAAACAACAAAAATCAGGTTCATAAGAAACATTTCTCTGATTTCTGCTTTATTACACAATGAGATGAAAACATATTCTGAAATCCAGGTTAGAGATTAAAGACGGCTAAAAGCCTAAAGGGACTAATCACAGTTTCATGCTGTATTGTCTCGTCGCTGTGAGAGAGCTGGTTGTTAATATGAAGAGAGGCAGGCGGGTCAGCTCGTCTCTCTGTGGGTTTGACCTCGTTTATGCCCGGCCTTGCTAACACGTCATTTCATCATCATCATTTCACCATCATCATTTCACATCCTTATATTTCAGTCTGGCGGGCGCAGCGAGGCTTTCCTGCGGTGGTGTTACTACGCCCTGTACTCTCACTCTGAAATATGGATCAGGAAGAGATATTGTGAATTTTTTATCTGCTGGACTGGAGCAGGAGGAGAGCGGCACTGGTGGGGATTTTGTTGCCGCTCCTCTTTTTGCTGGACTGTGTTTGTTGGTCTGATCTCACGCCTTGAAAGAGGTCGTTCATGAAAGTTTCAGCGGTGGAAGAGGACTGTAACGTGTCTTCATAATAATCTGAAATGATGCAGCAGTGGGCAGCCCAGACTTTAGACGTAAGCGTGTAAATGAAGTTTCAGCTTCGGCCAGAGAAGCAGCTTTAAATCTCAAAACATGAAGGGACTCATCACTAATCATTGAATCAATGGTTACATTAGTATAGCTTTAAATCGATGATTTTTAGCCTCTCCCCCAGTGCAACAAACAGCTCAGTTGTGCCCATGAGCGCTTACACCCTGAACAGCATTTTCAACTCTGAATGAAGGAACTTTATGTCAAATTTGTTACAGTTGTGGCAGTGAAACCGTTTTCCAAAATGGAAACAAAAGGAGGCCCAAAACGGAACCCTGTGGGACTCCACAAAGAAAGAAAAGATAAAATAACTACAAGAGCTGATGGCAGAGGGTCAGAAGAGGCCAGTGACAGTCATACCAACCCAACTCACTCTCTCTGTAAGTAAAACAAAACAAATTCACAGAAGACGATACAAAACTAAAAAACAAAACCAAAAGAAGGAAAAATGTAATTAAAACAGCACAAAATTAGAAGATAAAATAAAACATATGAGAAAGTGCTGATATTGGAGCTCAGTCAGAGTTTTTGTGGGTGACTTAAGACAGAGATAGTCTGAAGTGTCTGTACCTGGTTCTGGTCTCGGGATCTTCGTGAGTAGAGTGGCACATGGCACTGAACTGCGACACAAAGAAATCGTAGCGGCGATGGTAGGACGGCGTATCCTCCTCGATGTTGGCAAACTTCACGAACTACAGAAGCAGAGAGGTGAGACATGACGGTCATCATCAAAGCGAACACAAGTTCAGTGAAACACATACGTTTCAGTACAGTCAGTATTACAGTGGGTCCCACAGCAGCAACATTATCAAACAGCAGCACTGAGCGCAGACACGTTTTTATACTCTCTGCATCGCCTGATCTTCCGGTCACGTGTCTGACTGACGCACACGGGACTCCATCGCTACAGTTTGTGCAGAAAAAGTCAAATGAGTGCACTCAGAGCCTGGAGCAGAAAGCCGGGGTTAATGAAGGAAGTTTAAAAAGATATCCTCTCTCTCTCTCTCTCACTCTCTCACTGGGCTTTTGGGTTTTTTCAAGTCAGTTAATGCCAGCAAAGCCTGACTATGTCTCCAGATCTCCAGATTACAGTAAAAAAGCTTCCAGGGCTGACGAGTCAGTGTGGAAGTGCCTTTAATGGGCAGCAGGGGGTGCCTTAAAGAACGGACTGTCAAGCACAGGTCATCAGTCCATTTCTCAGCCCAGCAGTGAAAGTGAAAGCTGCTAATTGTGTGACCTTTCACCTCTCAACAACAGAGAGATTTTTAAAACAGTCCTCGCTCACAGAGCGGCGGCCCTGATAATACAATAACTATTAGAGAGCCCCCACTCCCGCCCCTTTGGCCCGGCCTGTAATTTCCTCCCTCCGCACAAGCCTCAAGTGTCCTCTAGAGAGCCTCCTCCTCTCAGCTCAGCTGGCTATGCTCGAGGAGCCTCTCTCACCAACCTGCCATTGTCCACTACAACAAATTGCCTCTGCGCAGTTGAGCGTCAGTGACAAAAACCACTCCGTTCTACCGGTAATTTCCTCCCATTTTGTACCTAACCTCTCCTGGGGGTAATGGCTCAGATGGAAGGAAGTATGCCTGCAGCTGGCACACAGGAGAGCGGCTTCCCCTCCGTGGATTACTGCACTGCACTGCTGCAGAAGAGGAGGAAGTTCAGGCTGCAGGCACTCACAGGCTGATTACAGAGTCGTGTTTAGGTGATTGAAGGAGAAGCTTTGGTCACGACTGGAGTTTGCACGTCATACTGAGACACCCTGCAGGGCTTCAGTTTGGTTTTATGTAATATGTAATAAACACACTATATACTCTGCTGGAAAACATGGCAAATCTCAGAGGTATCAAACAAACTTCACAGAAAGAAACAAAAGGAGTTTGCAGTCCTTTGTGGCAAAATCTGAGGCATAGTTGGTGCATAAGTCTGACATTAATCATGAGTCAGGACATTGCCTCAGCTCAGAGTTCACTGATGAACCTGCTGGAGGGTCAGCTTGAGTGGGAGGAGGCTGAATATTTGCTGACTCAAGCCAGGAAGTTGGATATTGTGACCTGAACTAATTGTTAGCACGTATTCCTTTTGGCACCAGCTCTGATTCTAAGTGATAATCCCGAAGACTGAGTCATCTTCATTTACCTCACATTTGAAGCAGTCTGTCCTTCCTGTGACTCTACCTGATCTCCTGTAACCTCATCAAGCGTGACATCATCCCTTGATCCTTGATAAAGTTCACAGGAAGTTACAGACACCTTTTTTTTGGGGGGGGGGGGGGCAGTTTATGTGTTCTGCTGCAGACAGATTCATAACCAGCTCCTTCCTCCTTCCTCCCAGCTCAGGTGATGATGATGATGATGATGATGATGAACTGCCTGGCCTGAGTTTGCAATGCTCATCAAAAATCTGATATCCACCTCAAGGCACCCAGGTGTCAAAGTTCACTGTGTGTTTATTGTATTATTTCATATAAGCTTATTAAGAAGGTGCACCTGCATATGGATCACTCATACTAAAAGTGGATCAGATGGAATATAAATCTAATCTGACTCTCTGCAGAGCTTTTTATAAAATCATTTTTAAGCTCTTTGTTTTGGCAATATAATGACACACTGTATGGGTGAGCGTCCAAACTTCTGCCTGGTACTGTACAATGCTCAAACTAATCAAAGGAACATGGTTTGGTGGTGGGTCAGTGATGGTCTGGGGAGGCCTATCCATGGAGGGACACACAGACCTCTACAGGCTCGGCAACAGCACCCCGACTGCCGTCAGGTATCAGGGTGAACTCCTTGGACCTGTCAGACCCTACGCTGCTGCAGGGGGTCCTGGTTTCCTCCTGGTGCACAACAATGCCCGTCCTCTTTGTGGCAAAGTGGCATGACCACTCTATGGACACAAAAAGACTGGAGACTTTCACTAGTCGCTACCTGCTAGCATATGCTAACGTAATTTCCTTGATCCGCCGTGAGAATTAATCTGATGTTCCACATATGTTCCACACGACTTTTCTCCCAGGGCCTTCGTGCCCACAGTTTGAGTTAAAACTGCATTAGAAGCACGACCCGACACTGTGAGGCACGCATTCAAAACGTGGGGCCATACAAACTCCTGAGGACCATTTTGAGCTGCTGCAGCGAAGCTTCAGTACAATGTTCCAGCCTGCTGCTTTTTCACATTGATTTTCAGGGTGTCTTTGAATCCAGCCTCTGTAGGTCCATCATTTACATTTCCATCAAACGATGGGGCACCTTTTCACTCCCAACACATCATCCAGACCAGCACAGGTATCCGGCGGGAGTTTTTTAAAGTGTTCCTTTAATGTCTTTGAGCAGTGTATTAGGGCAGCTGAAGGCCAAATACATAACTGAATGTGCAGAGCCAGAGGGAGAAATTCAGAGATTAAAATCACACATTTTCAAAAACAAAACATTTATGATTAAAAATGCAAATTTACAGGAAATTCACCAGAAAGGAAGAAAACATACAAATTTAATAAGTTAAGTAAAATACTATATTTGTACTTTAGACAATCAATAACAGGGTAATATACACCACTCCTCGTAAACGACCTTTGCCTGACTAAGACGTTGTAGGAGGAGGTCCAGGTGATGTTCAAAGACGGTGACGTCACACCTGAGTATGACATCACCAACATCTCGCATCCATTTTTTTTAACCCTTAGCAACAATCGGATGCTGTGATGAAACTTTGAGATGTTTTCTGTATTTGACACTTGTTGTGTTGCAAGATGCGTAATTTTATTTGTGTAAACTGCTAAAAAAAAAAAAATCCTTGTTGTTCTGCCTGCTGCGCTACAAACTCTGTAAATCTGCTGATTTTGTTTTTCCAAACGGGGTCGGAGCGTTCCTTAAAGGCTCCAACGGAGCAGGAAAAAACCAAACAAAGGCTCTACTGTTGACTAACGAAGGATCATCTGTTCGAAGTGCAGCTCATACTTCTCTGACCATCTGTGAACTAAATGTAAGGTGTGAAATCACAAGAGGAGAAGGAGACAAAGGCGGCGGCGAGAAGCAACAGATGGAATTTAGCAAACAGGAGAAGTTGGGATTAAGGAGCGTCTCAGATGGATCAGGCTGTCAAAAGAATAATAATCTTATTCCTGTATAGTTACATAGTGTTTGAACTGAGAAAGCACTGACCAAAAACTTTTTAATATCCATAAACTGTACATAAATCCAAAGGAGGAAAATTGTGTTTTCAGATAAAGCTGCAGCTCCGCGGGTTATAAATACCCGACACATGGACTCCCCTGTGTGTCTGACTCAGTGTCTGAGTGTGGACTGATGAGCGCCTCTCTATTGAGATGGAGCGAAGGAAGCGACACTTCGAGCCGTCACAGTTTGCCAATTTTTTGTGATAAAGTTAACTGGGAGATAAATCTGTAAAGAGTGAACGTCTGGCAGCGCAGACAGCAGGAAAACACTGCAGTCACACACATTTATACCGGGCAGGGTAAAAAATAGAAGAGCCGGTGGGCTGCGGGAGGAAAATTACTGCATTAAAGGTGACAAATGCTGCGTGCTTTAATGAAAATGTCACTGTTAGACTGATTGGAACTTTTTTGGTATTATTTATATACACAATGATTCATCAGCTGCCTCCACCCATGAAGGTTTGCTTCGGCTCGTTAGTCAACCGAATGTTTCAAAAGTTTACTTACGGTGGACTTACTGTTGCTCCGAGTTCTGGAAGCTCACATTAAACACGGTTTCAGATAATGAGGTCAACGTATGTGAAAGCTGCATTCAGTCAGCAGTTCCAGCTTGTTGCTTGCACATCTTTAAGCTAGGTGTTTAAAAACTCATGGCGTGCAGCACAGCCGTGACCTACAGGTGTCCTGGACTTCAAATATTTGAACACTTCATTAAAGATCCACTCTCGGGCCCACCAAGGTTTCAGTGCGGACGCTGAGCTCTTTCATAGCGACATAGCGACTAATCCAAAGCACAGCTGGAGGTTAGTTAATGACTAACCTCCAGCTGTGGGTGGATCATCTCACATGTTCTCTTGGCTCAAGTGTGCTCTGTTTTCTGAGTCTTCTTCCTGCCATATGATGGCGTGTGTTAATCCTACACATCCCTGTGCTAATGTGTTCACATTAGCCTAACTAGCTGTGTAGCTAGTCGCCAGGTGACACATGATTATGTCAACTAGCCCAACTTCATTAACTCCTGAAACATCATTTAGTTTTCCATCCCTTTTTAGCCCATTGTAAGAACACTGTTTTGGCTCATGTCGTGGGCGGGGCTTAGAAAAGAGGAGAGAGCTGCAGGAAAAGCCATCCATCCATTTTCATACTGAGCCACTTTTTTTCTTAAAGCTTTAAAAAAGTACTTTTTGTCATTTTTACCTACAACGTTCACCACCGGGGACCATTTCCTCAAGAGCTCTTCCCTTTGTTTCCAGCTCAGCCTTGTAAATTACAACCTGCCCTTAATGACTTGCCTGATTGACTCACTGCACCATCTTGTGGTACAAATTGGTATTACAGGCAAGCCCTAGTTCAGCTTTAGTTAATATCGCATCAACACAATGACCAGGTGATACGGACAAACTCACAGCATGTCTTTCTTCTTTCTTCTTATTTAAACTTTTGAATGTTTTGAAAATAGTTTAAAAACACAGGAATTCACATTAAGGGCATGTAAGGCACACCATCCTTGCATCATGAAGGATATGAGGTTAGTCAGCTACTGTAAAGACGAGCAGCAACAAGCCCTACGACTGTGATGTTTAGAAGTAATTAGACACCGCTGAGGTTCTGCTGAGAACGGCCGGCTGGTTTCAAACGCTCTTTTGACCAAATTGCTGTAATTTGCTGAGCTCTGTGTCGGTGTTGTTCTGCAGACGTCTCAAACAAACTCATTAAACTGATAATTAGGAAACAGAGCAAACAAAAGCGCTTCGTTTTGCTCCGCTGCGGCACGCTTTAAACGAAGCGTCTCGGCTTTGGAGGAAAAATTTAATTAACTCGGCTCTCACCTAAAAGCAGTGCGCACCCTCACCCTCCAGCCCCCCGACTCGGCTACCTGCTCCGCTCTTCTGCCACTCTAAATACCACACATAAATAATGCAAAGGCTTTCACATCTAAACCTTGGGCTCGGTTTCCTGCTCAGCTGAAGCCCCAACAATGGCAACAGACAGGCTCCGAGGGGAAAAGAAGAAAAAACCTCGGGTTCACCTTCAGAAGATGTGGAAGGAGAAATGGGGCTGACATTTGCTGGCGGATTCGGGGCTAATAATAATTAGAGTCTTTCACAGGATGTGCTACACGACCATCTCCTCTGCAAGAGGAGAAGTTAAATGAGCTATTCAAGCACCAAGATCAGCCCTGCTGTGATTTATGACCTTATTTTGCCAAAGTATAAAAAGGCCCTTGTGGCTTTAACTCCACTAATTTGGAGGAATGCTGATTATGACAGAAAACATAAATGAATAAAGCAGTCGACAATAAAATCCTGGAAAGACCTGAGATTAGAAGTAAAATCAGGTGAGCAGAGTGGAGGCCAGCTAATCTGTGCGGTCCGCAGCGTCTGCTGCTTGAAAGGCAGACGAGGTTAGCATGCATGATGAAGGCGGACCACCTGTTACCCCGGTTCCTATCTATGCAAAGCAGACCGTCATCGGACGTATTATCGCTTCTTCTTTTGTAAGCCCATTGATTTATGGAGACCTGGCACGAGGCCTGCTTTAACAGAGCGCTGAATCTGTAGCACAGACTGAGAGGAAGCAAAGTTTCTCTCAGATCTGGTTTCTGATTCTTTTAAAGGGAAGGTGCACAAAGTACTGATGCAACAAATTAATAAAAGAATAAAAAGAAAGACTTCACCTGAGATAACTGGGGGTTAAACTGCACCTTAATATTGAATAAAACAGTGCTGATTGGCTGACTGCACCCCTTCCACTTCTTTGCTTGCAGACTGATGGGAGGGTCTGTGCGGCATCAGACTTCAGCTTGTTGGTCTCGAGCGCTCCTTTCCTGAATCCCGAGCATTACGGCCAACTGCTGGATTCTCCTGTTCCAACAGCCAACGATGAAGAACCACTGACTGCTTCAGAGAGGAGCCGGAAGTTTGTAACAAAGGCAAGGTGAGGCTCAGAGATAGGGACTGCTTTGACTGACAGGTGGGCCGAATGCTACAATTAGCCAATTAGTGACGGCCTCACCTTCCCCAATCTGAATCAATGAACCTGACCTCTCCTCCTTTCTGCAGTCTCGGTGCCTTTTGCAGCATTTTATTGAATAATCTGATGAACAGCTCGGCCTGCTGTGTGGTACAGACCACTCAGTTTAGGAAGTGAATTTCTGGTATTGTCAGTCTGGCAGTTATCGCTCATTATCAGGGGTCTGTGTCGGTGCATGACACCAGCATGTGCTGTGGCTGAATCTGCTAACCAAACTAGCGTTAGCATTAGAGAGCTACCAAAAAAAGAACATCGAGGCTTTAACATGTTGAGCTGCATCGAAATACATTCATCTTTAATACATTTAGAAACCACCTTTATACAGGATCCTCGTTTCTGCCACCACTCAAAGTTTATCTGGATTACCTGATAAAGTTACACTGATGACAGAAAACATACAGACTCCAGAACTATAAGAGTGTTTTTGGTCTTACCGAGTTGGTTCCCAGGACCTGCAGGTCCGGCTCTCTGGACTCCAGCAGCTTGGCCACCATGTGCAGGAAACTCTCCACAAAGGGTTTGATGCTCTGAGAGTGACAAGCCATCAGCAGCTGGTCCAGAGCCTCCATGGCTATCACCACATTCCTGCACACACGTCCAGATACAGATCAGCATGCTTTACGCTCATCAGCTGACACAGGGTCACAAGTTTATAGGAACACTTCAGAAAGATCTAAGGTTAGCCTAGCAGAGCTCATCCATCCATCCACCCAGTTTCTCCAGGCAGGCATCATGGGGGCAGAAGTCGAAGCAGAGATACCCAGATCTCTCTGTGTTTGGGGGCTCATGCATATTTAAAAAACAAGCAACAAAGCAACGCAGGAGATGCCTGGATCCTGAAACACGGTCCAAGCAGATATCAGGAAACTGTTTATACTTTTTCCAGGTCAAAAGCACTCAGGACCTGTAACACCTGTAACACCTGTAACACCTGTAACACCTGTAACACCTGTAACACCTGTAACACCTGTAAACACCTGTAACACCTGTAACACCTGGAAACACCTGGAAACACCTGTAACATTTATAGGTGTTTATTTTGGGGTTACTGGCGGTACACGTGATGTTACAGGTTACGCAGACATCGCAGCCTCGTTTCATTTTACTGACAGACACAAAGTTCAGTTCCTTTGAGCTTCGTGGCCAAACGTATCAGCCCACTGTGGCGCTCAGACTCAATGAGTATTAATATTACTCAGAAAAAAAAGGTTAAGAAACAGTGAATTCAAAAGCTTCACTGGTTCTAATAATGCCAAGCAGAGGTCGCGCTGCAGAGGTCGCGCTGCAGATGTGTTTTGGTAAAAAATAGAAAAAATGTGGGTTAATATCTGCTTTGAACGGCACATTAAATTTACAGCAGCTCCATCGACGCGCTCCATCTGGAAGGCGGAGGCTTCGCAGGCCCGAACACGCAGACGTGTCACTTTGCCGGGCGGACGGAGCGTCTCAGCCGGTGCCAAACGAGTCAGTGAGGACTCGTGGACGATACGCAGAAGCTAGAGAGAAGTTCTGTTCTGACCGTCAGCCTCGGGGGAACAAAATCAGAGCCAATTTAGACCAAAAATCCGACATTATAATCGCAGTATTGATTCAGCGCCGACAGCCTTCTTCTAGAAATACTTCAGGGAGGATTTTTTTTAATTACTTTGCAGGAGCAGAAATGGACGAAACCTTTAATGTCACTGCTCTCCTCCTGATGAGTTTTAATGACAGCTGGTTGGACAGTTTCCTTCGCTTTGTGTTTTTAAATGTCACCTGATATTTCTTAACTCCGGGCCGTCGATGTAAGCTTTCCATTCTTTTTCAGTTACAGAGCATCATTTCACATTGTGATACGTCCTGTATTTATAGAACAACTTCACACGCTTATTTTTCTGATCCCTGCATTTTCAGGTATTTCTCATTCATTTGCTTCATCCTTACTTTCACACTCAGTGTCATGGAGACGGAGAGTTGGCTTTTTCTCCTCAGGTTGTTTCATTTAAGTGAATCTACCATGAATAACGGCTGCTGGCATTTGCTGTTTGAGATGATGAAGGGCTTCATCTGGTGTTCGGGGCTTAAATGAAGCTTAAACTTCAAGTCAATTACCACTCACCCGTAGCGGTGTCGCACCACATCTCTGCTCAGTTTCTCAGCCAGGTAAGCTCCAATCCTGTCCAGTTTCTCTGGAGCCGACACCGCGTAGAAGGTGAGCTTCTCCATGTCCGATTTACTGAGCCCATCCTGGAAAGAGAGAAACGGTCCAGATTCACAGGCTGATTCACTGATGGCAAACACAGCTGCTGCTGCCTCTGCAAGCCGCTTTGCAACCCACTTCCAGCAAACTTCAAAGTGTAAGTGTGTGTGTGTGTGTGTGTGTGTGTGGGGGGGGGGGGGGCCCATT
>JAVDPK010001503.1:394514-408317 GCA_034780415.1 Cichlasoma orientale
CCAATTATGCAGCCTTTCTGTGGCAGTAAAACAAAGTAATAAAGTGGGGGAAATTCTTGTGATAGAAAATCAGGGGTTAGATGTGGTGATTGAATTCTATCAGATCTATCAGCCATCCCAATAAATGTATATGGACAGCCCAGATGTCCCCATCCCCAGCCACCTTCTCCAGCTCTTCTCCAAAGTGTTCCCAAGCCAGCCAGGAGACACAGTCTCTCCATCCAAGTCTGACCCTGGGTCTCCTCTCAGTTGGATGTGTCTAGAAAACTTTACCCAGGAGGCGTACAGGAGGCATCGTGATGCTGAACCGCCTCAACTGGCTCCAGTGCCTCTACTCTGAGCTCCTCAGCCCTCCTCCCTCTAAAGCTGAACCTGGGCACCCTGCAGAGGAAGCTCGTTGGTAAGAGTTAAAAACGTAGAGCTATCAGTAACACGGTAGGTTCACCTTCACGACAGCTTTCACCAAAGTCATTTCCTACAAACAGAGTCTTTCATTGCTCTGCTTCCTGAACTGCACTTTGTGGTACTGGCATTAAAACCAACAGTGATTTCAAACAGACTGTGAACGTGTTTCATTCGGCTTCTCTGATTTGGACACAAACGAATGGCCGTCATAGATCACTGCTCAAAACCACAATACAGACTGAAAGTGCACATTAGCAGAAATTATTCTTACCAAAGTCAAATCACTGTAAGTGGATGAAACCCACACACGAGCCTCTCTTTATTCAGAGGCCGTTTCTGCCTCCCTAAAACTAACGAGAGCTCGTGGCGGTGCACAGATCCAGATGATCCTGCACCGGAGCGGTCCTTTAGGAGCCTCAGAAATTCAATACTGTACTGCAGTCACCACGTATATGTACTGCATGTACCTGCCAGGCAGAGGAGGGACTTCGTTTGAGACCGGCCGTTCCCGAGTGCTTCCAGCCCCACGGGCGCTCGGCGAGAGATAATTAATTGGTCGAGGTCTCCATTGTTCGAGCATTTTGATTTCCCGCTGCACATGTTTGCTTAAACCAAAAGGTCCTTGAGAAGATGTGTGGGGAGGACACACACACACACACACACAAAAAGAAAAACCCTCCCTCGAGTACGGGACAAACCACATACACATTTGGCGTTTTAATTAACACGCGTCAAGGAATCAAACGGGTGATAATAAGTTGTGGCGGTCTGGTTATCAAAGCCATGTCACATTTAATAGCCAGAATGATCAGAGTCTGAAGCGTTCATGTGCGGCTCTGCGGTCGCCCAATTATCTCCGTGTTGTGTTGAGGAAGCTCTCCGGTGGTGGACGTGTCACCGGGTCTCCACAGCAATCTCAGCAGTGTGACAACAGCTGGGCAGCAGCTGACAGACCGAGGCAGGTGCAGACTGCTGTCTAATGGAGGCGGTGGTTTCGATCAAATACCAGCACAAGCTCCTCACTCCATGAACACACAGCTGAGGATGATGGGAAAACCTACCAGCTTCCCTACAAGCCAAAGTATTAGACCAGCTGACATGACCTCACTGTGGTGCTCGAGAAAAGATGAAGGATCACCAAAAGGAGTCTGACACACTGATCAGTGTGTGAGCAAAGGCTTCACACGAGTCCAGGAGTCATCAACATTCTCCTACCTGGATTTGTTCAAACAGTTCAGAGACCACCAAAGCATCAGGACCTTTCCTCTGTGGACCATGAACCACTACATTAATGCTGACTCTGCGATTTGAAGCCTCAACGTTACCGATTTTGGCAACTGCCAGGCCAACGTTACCGGTACAACACAGACCTGCTAATTAGTGCCAGAAACTAATAAAATAATAGATATTAGTCAGCCTGGGCACAGCCTCCGGGCAGTAACTGACAGCATTAAAACGGACCAGAACAGTTGAAAGGTCAAGTTTAGTGTCTCCAGTTAGAGGAGATGAGTTCTAACAGACAGCTATCAGCTAATTCACAGGACTTCATTAACCACATGGTGATTTCATGCTAGCTAAACTCAGACTATGCAGAAAAACAAGAAAATAAATGCTCCAAAAACCTCTTTTTGTTTTTTTAAAGAGTGTGATATCTGTGCTTTTGAGGATCAGTCTGTAGGATCCCTGCACACTGCAGCTGGACCCACGGGCCTTCTGCACCAAGCTGCTCTTTTAAAAGCCCGGTTCTCGTGGTACTCTGGTGACAGCATGTCGGTCCTCAGCCTCCGAATCCACTGCATTCATTCTGTGTGCTGAGTGTCGTTGGGACCGGCGCCTGTAGCTCGGTTTGTAGCGCTGTAAGAAGTGAAGCAGTTTCTTTCGCACTGCTTTCTCCTGTTTTTGTTAAGGTTACATTTTAGGTGCCACATAAACCCAAACCTGTGCTTTAATCAGACACGTTAACTCATCTGGAATAGAAACATTTGCACTGTGGATATTAAGTAGATATGAGGGTGGATATGAGGGTAGATATGAGGGTAGATATGAGGGTAGATATGAGGTGTAGGTCATGTCACACCTGCCAAGATTCCAGAGTGTCCCATCTGATGAGATCACAGATTGTTTCCCACATTCGATCTTCCCTAAAGTAAATTTAATTTGATGGAGGATGTGTGATGCTTGCAGGTACTCACTTTGGGGTCCTCAGGGAAGATGTTGTCCACCAGGCGTTTGTACCTCGGCCTCAGCGGCCCACAGCAACCACAAACTCCTGCAACAAAGACAGAAATAACCAGGAGTGAAGCCTGACCTCCCGAACTTCTGTAATTAGCAGCTCTCATCACACCTCAAAGACATTTGCAACAGACAAAAGAATCCAGAAAATGGGAGGTGAGAAATGGAGCTTTAAAGTCAGACACGCTGAGGAAGAAACGAGGAGCTTTTAATCAGCTTAAACCCGACTACAAAACATTCATGTTTCATCCTGTGAGTCGTGTGGTCAGTGGTGGACAAGCGGCTGAGACAATCCAAACTTACTTTAGAGTCAAGACCCGGCTCTAGCAGGTCGTCTCCTATTGACCAGCATGGATTAGCATTACGAGCAGCAGCCCGGGAGTCAATAAGAAAGCGCCGAGTCATCGGAGTCGAGGTCATCGTGAGGGCCGTTACTGAGCAGCTGACAGGTGCATGTAGAGTCCAAAGAGGCCCGTCTGAGGACCTCGACCGTCAGCGCTGCGGTGAAATGTCGGCGTTTCTGCGTTCAGAGGAGCAGCAGACCACAACCGAAAGGTCACTGCAGCACGCCGCTCCTCTGACAGCCGATCAATGAGGCAAAACATTTCGCACGAGGGCCAAAGTTACTGAGGGAAGAGTTACACAGTAACCACCTTCAGCAGCCCTCATTTCTTTATGCTTTGTTTCCAAGTATCCGGTCCTGAGCGACACTTCTCCAGACTTGGTCTTGTTTTGATTTCATTTTCCTGGCAAAACATAAAGAAATGAGGTGTGGCTCAAAACCTGTGCACAGTGCTGTATTTGTAAAGCTTTTATTAATGCAAGCTCTGTAAGAAAGCAATAAAAATGTTATGAAAATTGTGTTAAAGTAATAAAAAAAATAATAATTCAAAATGACCTTGAAGCCGAGAGACTAAACAGGAGTCCCGCTGGTTACATTGTTAACGTTTTCCTGGTTTTCGGTAAATAAAATAAATTCTAACATCTAGTTTTTGTTTATTATAATAACCTTGGATAACACTCGTCTTCATTTCTGACTGAAATGCACAAATCTGAAGTTCATTTTCTGCCGTCTGCACAGTTAAAGAAAAATAAGACCTTCCACAGACCGACGAGGAGACGGACACCAGAACCTGCAGGACCTCTGTGACGGGTCATCAGGATCATGCTTCGCCAAGAGGAGAATTAATCCAAAGCTTTTCTGTTTTTGATCCATTTACTGCCTAAATACCAACATTTACAGGCAGATTACGGGAAACAAAAGCAGAAATTAGTTTCTCCCTAATCCTCTCCCTCCTCCATTATTTCCTCCTCAGACTGGGAAACTTCAGGGATCAGTTTATTTCCCAGGAGGCCCTGCTGCCGACACGTTAGAGCTCCCTGGGTACCCTTCATGCAGGGTAAGGTCACCTCAACACCTCCAGACAGCAGATTACCAACTTCATTGTATCAACAGCCTGTCTCCAAGGCAACCTTTCCACTACCGCCACTTTAAAGCGTCCATTATAGAGCCTACAATTAGCGGCCTACAATTAGCGGCCAGATCAGGGCGGCGGCTGTCCACGAGTGCGGGCTGGCAGGTGTAACTCAGCCCTGAGTGTGAAGAGACGGAGGTAAAACAAAGCGTTCAGCCTGCAGAATGAGAACAAGAAGAAGCTTCAGATGAAACATCTCTTATTTACAACCCTGTTTGTGCTTTTCTGTGCACTCATTTCATACGTGGCTCATTTACAGCGTTCACACTTGAAAAGGTGAAGATGCATAAACACACACACACACACACACACACGCTGGGCTCTTGCAGAATCACAGCATGCGTGTTTGTGTGTTTGCAGACGATGAAGATGAGGTAAAAACAGCTGGGAGGCCGCGGCTCCTCCTGCGCGAGGCGTTCAGGGACAGCAGACGGATCGGCTCGTGCACAGAGCTGCAGAGACGGGGGTGGTGTGACAGCCTTCTATTTCCGTCCTCATTAACTCACTCCTGATTCCAGCGTCCACAGCCACTCAGGGTGAAAATGAGTCAGCTTTAATAGGACTTTGGTTTAAGTGGCTGACTGAGGGCACGTCTGCAGTTGTGACATAATACCACTGCCTCGGGGGGGCTCCAGGGCTGCTTCAAATAGTCTCACTTATGAAGGTTCCTGTCTGAGTGAAGTGACCCGCACGTATCGTGAAGTCGGATTCTCTGAGCTCCAAACCTCGATATTCCAAAGTCCTTATAAATGCACCTTCACATCCTTCCTTGACCTCCTGACATTTTACACTGAGGTCAGTGAGGTCAGTGAGGTCAATGAGGTCAGTGAGGTGAAGGAAAAGTGATGAAGAAGGCAGGAAGTCATGTTTTGGACTATCCAACCTCTGGTGTTCCTTCCTTTACATTCCCCCCCCTGACTGCTGCATTCGGGCCCTCTTCACCTCGTGCTTTAACAGCTCCAATCTTACTGTTGCATCATTTTACCATCTTATGGCCCAAATGCGTTTCCTGGACTCTCCTCAGAGCTGACTGCATTCGGTCACGCTCGGCTCGGCTTCGAAATGAAGGACGGCACATTTGAATTACATTAAAACCCATTCTGCTTTAGAGCATCATGACTTCAATGCTGTAATAGAGGCAATGCATCAATTCAAGCATCCAGCTGTAGATCTGCAGCGAAGGCTGCTGCACAGAGCGGGCTTCAGATCGAAGGACTGTGGCGGTCTCACACACACATAAATCACAAACACACACAACAAAGCGAGCAGGCTGAGGAGAGGCCGTTACAGAGGCCTGAATCCATCATCCTGCTGCGGCTAACACAAAGGCAGGGAGGCGCTCATTAACACGTCCTGACCGAAACACGACGTTCGAGAGCAAATCGCTGCTAAATGTTTAAATCCACACGAACCACTTCTGTCTCCAGTGGTTCTGAACAGCTCGCAGCACGTGCTTTAATCACAGTTGCATGTTGGGTAGAGATTTTTCATCGCGGAGCAGACTGCTGCTCTGCCCCTGAGCAGCACCTGAGCACTAGCATCATTTTTCTTTCCTTTTTTTTTTTTATTGATCGCCACAGAGGAGCCACCAGGCACACAAGGCCCAGAATAAACAGACGCAGAGGAGGGAATGAAACAGCATCCACCCTGAAAACACACGCAGCTACAACCTGAACAGAAAACACACAGATTAGATTTACCAACGGCTTTCTGGATCATTTAGGTTCCACTGCAAAACGACTGCAAAGGCTTTAAATGCAGGACAAACATCTCTGTACAGGCTCTGTCATATTAATGTCATATTAATGTCATATTAATGTCAGCGCCGTATCCATCCATCCCTCCACCCTGTTCAGGGTCGAGGGGGGCTGCAGCCTATCCCAGCTGTCATAGGGTGAGAGGCAGGGTGCACCTGCACAGGTCGCCAGCCTGTCGCAGTCTGCTGGAACAGAGACGTCACAACTATGGGTGCACCGACCCAACTTTCTCCAGTTCAAATCTGATACAGATCCCCGGGATTAAAGTATTTGACAATATTGAGCACTGAGCCAATACCAGCATTAATTAAATAAGAACTTAATGAATGTCTTATTTACTCCTCTGAGACTGAGATTATGTGCAAGCGTGACTGAAACACTGTTTTCCTAACCTTTAAAGAAGTGTCCAAGAATATCAGTTTACTGAAATGGTATTAATCAGGGGACTAATACCTGCCAATGGGACCACAGGAAATTAAATTTGTTTTGTAATTCACATTATTGACCTGATTTAGTTGCAACAGTCTCGTTTCAGCTCAGCGAGTCACTGCGCTGCTTCGTGGTGGAGCGGGTCGCTGGCCTATCAGAGCACATTAAAGTGACACCAACGATCTAAATGTATCAAACTCATTCAGATTGTGGTAAGTAAATAAAGTTTTCTGTAGAAATTCATGGAAACGCCACTTAAACCTCAGCTCAGTCCCTCAATGAAGTTTTTAACACTGACATTATTTTATTTTTAAATCTGAATTTCAGAAACGAGCTGAATCCTGACAAATCATTTAAACCGGCCCACAGATTCTGAGCCGGACACGTGTTCGCTTAATTAAACCTTTTTATGTTTACATTTTTAGATGATGTGAAGACCGCTGCAGTACTTCAAACTGGAAATATATATTATTACTCTCAGATTTGCTGCTTCTTTGTCACATCAGGACTAATTGGCAAATATCTGTGTGTCTCATTGTAATGAGAAAGCAACCAGACAGGTAATTAAAATTTTATAGCCAACTGAAGCGTCACTTTTGTCCTTCTACTTTATTTTTCCTTTTAAAAAGTTTAATGATCTATTTGAGAAGCAAAGCTCCTCAAATAGATCATTAAACCGTTCAAACTGAAGCATTTCAGCCTCCATCGTCCAGCTGTTGTTGGTTAATTCACAGTTTTGGGCGCGTACGACCAAACGAGGGTCGAGTTCGACCTACCGGAGTTCAGGAGGCTTCGTCTGTTTGAGGCGCGGTTGTAGTTGAAGGCTCCGTCGGCCTCAGTTCGAGGCACCTGCCTGTATCTCCTCAGGATGCCCCTCCTCACATTACCCCAAAAGGACGGCATGACTGCAGAAATGTGTCCAACCTGCAGATCACACTCAGTATCTTCTTCTCACAGTGAATCCACCAAAGTGAGCCACTTTGCTCCCACCTCAACGATAAGACCAAGAAAGACACTTCCAGCTTCACCTTTTCACATTTTTCCCCTGCCGCGGGTTCACCATCACATCTGTGATGGACAGCAAGCTCAGCCAATGGGCCGCGAGCCGGTGCCACACGTCTGCCATCACCTGGGATTACCCCACATTCTGAGCGAGAAGACGAGACGCCGCTGGGTCTAACGGGCCCGTCCGCAGCGGCTCGGGTTACCGGCCTCTGTGCTCACTGGAAAACATAATCCAGCACACAGACGGAGACAAAGCCTGGAAACAGAAGAGCCTCAAAGTGCCTCTGACTTCAGGAATCAGCCCAGAGAGAGGGCTCGGTGAGAGAGGCGAGGAAAACAGACCAGAGCTGCGGCTGCTTTTAACCCACGGACGTCATGTTAGAAAAGGTTTCAGCTTCATCTGATGACGTGACGCTCAGCACCGCACAAAGCCCATGGATGGATATTATCACCTACTCTATAAATAACATCACCAATTAACCTTCATAACGGGGCCGCCTGCTCCTTCCTGAACCTCATTTCCATTCATATTTGGAGCCAGTGAAACACCAGCTTTGATGTTATTCTGCCAGTAGAGTGTAAAGAGGGAGAATTATGTTACCCAGACCCTCCAACTCCATAAAAACACACCCCTGCTCCATCTTTAAACGGCTTCCATCTTTTCTCCAGCCATAAGTAAACACAAACACACCTCCCACCACCGTAACTCTCACCTCTGGCATCGCCCCGTCCTTTAATCTACACCTAAACCGTCTGCAAGGCACATAATCTGCGAGATTAAAGAGCGCCCTCACCCCTGCTGATTAATTCCCTGCCCTTTGACAAGCAGATGAAAGCCATGTTCTCTCTCTCCACACTGTCAATCAGTCGCCCGACAGCATCCGTCTCACAGCGCCCTTGTTCGCCTCGAGTTTTCGGGGTCACAGATGAGTGTGCGCGGCCCCGTGTGGCTGCTGAGACGCCGTCCTTGGAGATAAGAAAATTAATAATTTAAGTCGAGTGTGTGATGTTAGAAGCTTGATTTAAATGAGCTGTGAGTGAGGCCTGAAGGGGAGCAGCGGGCAGCCGAGTGTGTTATTGTTAAAGTTGTCAGGGGAAAGGCGGCCGGTGTGTTATCAGCTGGGAAACATAATCCTCTCACTGAAGGTCTACAGACGAGGACACAGGTATTTATATGAAGATAGAAAGCTGATACAGATCCATCTTCATCAGCTCTGACGCTCGTCCGCTGCACAAGCATGCTCTCCCCCATCGTTTATAGAGACCATGAAGGCAGCATTAAAACCCATGGTGGGTAATGACGTGGCCCGCGACTGAATGACATCCACTACATGATGTTAAGCTAATTCACAGCTGGTTTCAGCTTAAATATAACGCTTAACCAAATCCAGGAAATGCAGCTGATAACGTGCCGGCAGCCATTAAAGGGCTGGAGACCTGTGCTGCATCCCACCTTTCCCCCACACACTGAATGCATCCTTCTGTGTTACCTCACCTTACTGCAAGCCCTAATGAAACCCTACACCGGAACCCGATGCACATCTCTAGAAATGCAACTACGTGTTGCATTGACGCAGCCCGCAACGACGGGCCCGTTTATTACCGTCATTCCCAGCCGCTGCTTCTTCCATCACCGGAGCAGCTCAAAGACAGAAACTCCACCAACTAGTGTTTGGTGGTGAAACTGCAGAACACAGACAAGCACAAATGCTGGCGCCAGAGTGGACCATGTCACAGGCTCAGCCGGGGTAAGCTCCAGAACTGAACTGGACCTCTCTGCTATGTTTGTGCTGTTGGAGCTTTTTCAGTGGAATTATCTGGCAAAAATATGATCTTGTGTATGTCCAATAACTCTGTGCCCGTTTCAGGACATCCAGTCCTGAAACCGACAGGTGACATCACGATGGCTGCATGAGGTCACCTGTTGTAGGTGAAGCAGTCAAATATGAGTGAATGCGTGTTAAAAAGCCCAAATTCAAATTCTAACCCACACATTTACTCAAACTGCAGTTTTTTTATTCACCTGGAAACTTTGTAACTTTTTTGAAAGCTTCCAGCATTTCCGCCTCATTCAGAGCTGCTGCACCCTCTCCACCTGCTTCCTTTTTTATTTATACGTACATAAAACTCCTGCAGTCTAGTTTTCACGGTACGGTCTATAAAACATCAGGAACAATAATGCAAGACATCTCACTGAAAGCACCACACTGATTTCTGGGAAATCTGTGATGCCTCCAACAAACTGATGCAGCTAAGATTTGTCCCAAACTGCCAGATTTCCAGATTTTTAGTCCATTAAATGATTGGCTGCTCATTTATTCTTGCACTAGGCATCATATATTCCATTCCTAATATTCACTAAAACCACACATCTGTGTATATGACGCACGTTCTTAATTCTCAGGACTCTTTTCCTTATCTGGATTCATCTGTCCTGGCAGGAAAACGCCACCATAACGTTCTCATTCCTCTCTGAATCTGCTGGTCTTCATATTCTCATCATCTGTTTAGATGATGGTGGCAGTTTTTGTATTTAAAGCAGGACCCACTTTGCACCTCCACCTCCAACAGGCTCGCGTCTCAGTCAGGAAGAAGAAGGAAATATGAAAATATGACACATCATGACTCCAATATTTACCTCACACCTAAAAGTGTCATCAGATCTGCAGCTGTGAGGCTGTTTGTTACATTAAGGGTTACATATTATTTATACATGACTATCTGCTGCTCCTACCCAACGATGCACTGATATTTATGCATTTTGCAAATGGCCAGAGTGTTTGCTTGCTTTGAAAACCCTTCCTGTCAATGGCTGGTGGGCTCATTGACTTGCATTACCACGTCCTCCTTTTGAACCTTGAAGGGCACATGCACAAAAACAGATGATAAATTTACAGCCTCCCTGTCGCTCTGGAGCGGTCCCGGCCAGACGGATATCTAAATTTATTCTGCTTAAAAATCTGTTTTTCCCCCCAGTCTGTGGCTTCGAGGTGCGGCCGGGTTCAGCAGTCTATCAGCAGGATTATCTGACCAGCGGACACACAGCTTCTCAAGGTCTCTTCTCTATCAGCAGAAGGTGGGCTCGCTGGGCCCGGTTCTTTGCAGAAATGCTGTTTAAATTGAGCACAGTTGGAGAGCTCAGATGTTTAGCTGTAAGATTTATTTTGTGAGTTCCTGAAAAGTTGGGAGCAAAACACCCAAATCTGTCAGATTTATTCTGTATATTTCCCTGAATGCACCTTTCACATCTTAAAGGTGGTCATTGCAAAGGGGAATTATCGAGTCTAAAATAAACTGTGTCGAGCAACATCAGGAGTACTTTATTTTTTTCTAACAATCAGCAGGTTGCAAGATTTGGTATGTGCTTTAGTTTAGGAGGATATTTTATAAAGAGGTGTTTACATGAACGATAAGTGAAACTAAAGTTTCCAGGAAACAAAAATCCTTATTTCATTCTCCAAAGCACAGCGTTAGCTGTTAGCGTGAGATTAGCCGGGGTATTTAGACCTCAGAGCGAAAGGACACAACATTAATTCTGGGACATTATAAAAGGGACTCAAGCAATACAAGTCCAGGGAGTTTGGTCTCATAAGCAGAGCAATAAACTCTCCTGTGGTGTTCAATATTACTCTGACCTTTCCTGAATGTGCAGACGTAGGCTGCATAAATGCCACGAGGACTTATAAACAGCCCGTTTAGTCCAGCTTTTTCCTGGAAATATGGAGATACAGTACCTAACGAGTCAGTCTGTTAGATTTAACTTGCTTTCTTTATAATATTTCATTCCATGTGGAGCGATCGATGCAGCGGATCTCAGGTTTCAGCAGAGTTTCTGTAACAAACTGTGATAGCGAAGCCTCTTCCAGCTCTGGTTCCTCAACATCTCATAGCTATGCAAGCTACGCTAACTAGCACATTGACATTAGAACTCAAGGTTAGTTCAGGCTGAGAACTGTTTGGTTAAAATAAACTCTGTCACCGGTCGAGCGGTTGTTATTACCTTCATATAATAATAACAACCTTTTTTTATTACCCTTTAGAGCCAGGCTGCACTTCAATGCAATACCACATTGTACCACACGGCGGCGCAGCAGTCAGTGCAACCTTTATCTAACCAGGTAAGTCATTAAGAATCCATTCTTATTAAGAAAATGGGGGGTGGGGCTAAAAACAGCAGCACAGGTCTAAAAACACCTGCACTGGTAAAATATTGCCCTCTGGTGGTGAAAGTTATAAGGGGGTAAATACAAAAAGTACCTTTAATGTTGAGTACACCTACCTGTCCCACCCTCTACCTATAAACCACCAAACTGTTGCTGTGTGGAGGTATGGAAGGTAAAGTTATCTGTTGTTCTTCAACTTCATATTTACATCTGTATCAAACACGTTTCATTTTTGAATCTTCAAATCATTTATGTTAGTTTATTTCAACTTTGACAATAATGGTACAATAATGGCTCCTGGTTGTGGTTTATTGCCTATTTTATGAACTATGCAAATACTCTCTTCTAACTGCTCTTTTCTCCACCCGCGGCGGCTGCAGGACAGCATAAAGCAAATATTTCTGCTTTGGAAAAATACACGTACCTTCATACACTTTAACAAAGACGCAGCATCTGAGCCTTATCCAAGATTAAAATCCTTCCTTCCATACTTCGTGTTGTGCTAGTTAACACATCTTAGAGCAGGTGCAGACGTTATTGAGCCTTAATCTGCAGAATAAATCTACAAGTTTAAGTTTATGCCTTAGACCAAGGATATTCACCGGCATCTTATTTATACAGTGGAGATTTCCGATGGTATCGGCTCGCACGCCCTCACCTTCCCCGTGGCTCTGACTTATAAACATTTAACCAGCAGCCGCAGAAACACTCTGCGCCTTGTGATAAATTTGTTATGTTTGAAACTGACTTATGATCCTACTGCAGATAGAGGATTTGTTGCGGAGGTGGTGGAAGCTCAGTATTTCTCATTTAAATATTTATGCAGTGGAGACAAAGGAGGGAAACGGAAACCGAGCCCGCTGAAATCCCGGGGTTCACGTTTCCTAGATGGAGAAGACGGGAGGCGTCACGAGGAACTTGAGCTCTGTGGAACCACAGAGGTGGGAAGGTATGAGACGCTGACGCACCCGCCTAATAAAAAGACTGAAGGATTATTTTGCTTTAAGCACAGTGAATAGGCGTAAATATACAGAGCCTAATCAGCCCCTAAAAACACAACAGACTATACCAGAGTTTTATTTAAGGCTACGGGTGTCACGGTTAAATATTTTAAAAGGTTTATTTCCTCGTGAATCTCGGCGCGGTGGTGACCGCCTGGCTGAGGTCACAGCTCGGCCAGAGCGTGCCGGACTGTTTAATAATCCTTTAATAAAAGATAACTGCATTTGGAGCCCTCGTTAAACAGCTTCCTGATGATGACAAATGTCAGAAAGTGGACGCACCAACAATTTCAACAGCAAAGGACGCGCTGCAAAAACACCAAGAACTTTTTGACCCAAAGGTAAACGTTAGCGCGTCAGTGGGGTCGACGAAATAAGTTAAACTATGTTTAATTTTGCATAAGTCAATGAGGCTGCTGCAGTGAATTCCTGTCACACACTGCCACGCTCTCCAAAGCATCTTCCACTTTTCCAAAAGTTAGTACAAGCAGCCTGAGCAGGTATTAGAAATGCCCCCTTTCCATAGCAACGTTTTACAGATCCCCCTGAGATACGCCTAGTGACCTCTGGGTCGACCCTAGTGACCTGTGGGTCGACCCAGAGGTGACTAGGGTCGACCCAGGTCGACCCAGAGGTGACTAGTGACCATAAAAGCTAAAACCGTTTTCTGCAGCAGGCTGTGAGCGCGTTTATTTCTGCTGACATTTTAACATCAGTCTGTGGGGACCGACTCTCTGTTGGAGCCTCAAGTGGCCATTAGAGGAACTGCAGTTGGACACCTGTGTGCATACCTATACTAGGAGAGGTCCACCAAGCAGTGACGGACGATCCATTGACAGAGCCGTGTGTAAGGCACCACCTCGCGGCACTACTGAGCAGCTGCACGTTTTCTACACCCACGGACTCGTCCAGTCATTCAGGGCTGAAAGAAGTTACACATCCACCTCTAAAAACCTGCACGTCTATGAAAGTAAATAGATGTTGAAGCTAATTAATGCCAGTTCTCGTAGACCTGTTAACGAGCAGCACATGACCAAACCAGAGCTTTCTAATAATCTACAGACTGCTTCTAAAAAGGACGCTTCGAGCAGGTACAGGAGCCCTCGAATAAACCCCCCCTCTCACCGGGCTTCTCAAATGATCCTCGTGACCTCCTGAGCTGAGCCCAGCAGAGCACCATCAAGATAAGGAAATACAAAGAGACCCCCTGAAAATCCACAGGAAGCCCAAGATGGCGACTCAGCGGGGTCCAGCCTTTCAAAGTTTTCAGCGCCTTGTCGTGTCTGGGGGGGGGGGGGGGGGGGGGGGGGGGGCGGGGGGGGGGGGGGGGGGGGGG
>JAVDPK010001503.1:414225-433756 GCA_034780415.1 Cichlasoma orientale
TATATATAAAAACATTTTTTATTTATTTATTTATTTATTACTCCTAAACACTGGCTACATGTGAGTAATTAAGCATTATTCCCCAAATAGAGTAAGTTTTCCGCCGTACAGTAGGACCGTGTGTGTCCTTGAACGCTCCAAAAATAGATGAGCCGCCTTGGAGGATTTCTGCATTTAAAGCCGGAGGCTAAGACAGAAATACCACGGATTTACTGTACAGTTTTCCCCTGAAACAAAAGGCCGTGTGGGCTTTACAAACTCGAGTCTCTCACAGAACTCAAAACAAGATGTTAGAGATGATCAATAGAAGAACATTCACGGGGCTGCTCCTCCTAATGACATTTAGTGGAAACTAGGCCTCCGCTTTGGATGAATGACCACAGACAGACCCTTGGCATCAGCCTGCAAACTGTTCAGGAGCTGCTTGCGTGCGAGCAGTTTGTTAATGTGGCTGCAAACTGTCACCAGTGAACGAATTCACACCAGCCCAACGTAGACGCTCGACCGCTCTGACATCTTGCGACTGCAGCTGTAATCGATTGCGCCGTCACACGGTCACTTTCCACTCTCTCAGTCAGCGCTGTTACATCAGATGAGAGCTTTGACTCGATAAGATTAAATGTTCTCGTATGCAAACGACTTAACGTGATGCTTAGTGAATAAAGCAGTTTGTATGTTCACTGAATGCACAGTGAGGTGAAGTGAAGCTCTGCAGGCAGAAACAACCTTATAAAAGGCATCCTGCTTCTTTAAAGGCACAACAAATCCAATTAAGTGGGACTGCCTCTGAATGAATCTCTATCAGCAGCCCCATCTTTTCGATCTGCCAGAGACTGAATTACACTGATCACGTTAGGAGTGCAGCCCCTGCCATTTCAATTAATCCCGCAGCAAAAGACAGAGATTCCAAGAACTCGATATTCTGGAAAACACGGCGGTTTCCATTTACTTCAGCTTCATTAGGAAATCTGACAACATCGGGGGGCCTCCGGCTTTAAACACTTCCCTCTGAGGCGGGGAGCGTGAAGCCGAGCGGGGAACACGAGAGCAGATCAGATAAAGGAAAAGGCGCTCGGTCACAACATGTGACCTTAAGCTGATCCAAGCTTCTTTTTCATGTCAAATCTCTACAGTCGTCAGTGGGAAAAATTACACAAACGTTCAACTGTCATCCCTCCACTTTATTCTGGAAAATCTTATTATGCGTTTATTATGTGGTAATTACATGTAATTAACAGGTTCTAGTCACATAGAACCCTGTGTGTGTTCCAGTAATTCATGATGAAGTTAGAGTGGGTTTCCAGGACAGCTGGGATAGGCTCCAGTACCCCCCCCCCCCCGACCCTGAACAGGGTTTCCAGGAAAAACAGCAAAACTGCCACTGGGAAAACAAACTGGAGCGATGTCAGGTATGATGAAACATTTACGACGCCAAAGCTGGAAAACGTTGATTAAACAATTGATTGACTGATCATTTCATCCATAGACACAGCTTTAAGACTTTAGTTTTTCCCATCGTGTAGTACCGAGAACAGAGAACCAAAGCACATTTTGGAGGAGACAAAGTCTGATGAATTAAAACTGGTTTTACAAGATTCTGAGTGAAACTCCAGAAGATACAAAGCTACAAATCCAAGCCGACTGTCAGCGAAACGTCTCAACGTCAGCAAAATGTCTAAAAATGTTAATGCAGAGTAAGAGCAGAGGAAAAAAAAGGGGGGGGGAAGAGGGGGGGGGCATTTTGAAGGTAATTAGTTGTGGCTGAAATGGAGAGATCTCGCCACATTCAGGGTTGGATTTTCCCGGTTTAGCGGTTTCCACCCCGACAGGCTGCTCAGATCAAGGAGATCTGACAGGAGAAAGATTTAAAACCAGAATATGAAAGAAGACTTGATGTGACGCATGAAAGTCCTCGTGTCTCACGTCTGATCTGACTGAAATTTGATGCAGCGTCGAGCATCAAAGTTTATTTTTGCATCTGTCACACAGTATGTCAGATATCAGCTCTTACATTATAATGAAGACTAGGATCAGGACTGAGCCGAAGGCCCTTTTTAACCACACCTTCAAAGGCAGGGATTACTTCCTGATGTGGACACAGTTATGTGCACCAGTTTGTGACTTCTCTGCATTGGCATGCTGTGAAATATTTACATCAGTGATGATGTAATCATTTTGATTTCTAAACTAGCTCACGCGTATTTCAGAAAGATCTGTGTTTGAACCTTTGTCCACACATCTATTAGAGGGTTTTATTTCTGGTTAGGATTTTTATGTGTAGCAATGCTACACATGTACTATGTCCACATAAATAAATAAAATTATATAAAGTATATTAAACTGGGTTTCAACAGGGCAAATAAAAGCATGAATTCTGCACCACAAACTTTTTAAAGCGAGACAAAAGGCAACAAAACAAAATGAATATATACAAAGTAAATACTGCACCGGCAGTCAGCTGACAGGAGTTACAGAAAATAGAAAATAACGGAACATAAAATAAAAAGGACGAGCGAGCTGAAGCTCGAGGAAGCCTGACTATGTGACGCTCTGCGGGTACAAGTTTAAACCGGTTCCTGAACGCAGCATCCAGCTAGTGAGCGAACATCAGGGTCATGAGACTGACCATCTGACCCAGGAAGGAGCCTAAAGGCAGCATCTGAATTACGTTACAGAGTGAAGAAAAAGTGATGTACAGGAGCCGATACAGGCGAGCTCGGCTAGAAGAGTCACGCTCCTGCCTGTCCACTTCCTTCTTAAGGGTCTCCCACAGATCCTCGATCAGATTTAGACCCGCGGTTGTTTCCTGGTCACTGATCCAAAACATTCATTTGATGGTCTCAGAGCAACTTCGCCATCGCTTTTTGGAAAATGCACAAATTGTGAACAAATTGCTCTTAAATTGCTGGAAGCTGATGCTCTTTGAGGACATTTTTAGTCTGCTCAGAGAATAATCTTCACCTGAAGACAGAGTGCCTCTGTTGTTTTCTACGCTTATATGTTCTTCTACCTGCAGAGCACCTGTGGGATCAGACAGAGCTGTGCAGAGCCCCCCCCACCCCCTTCTAAAACTGACTTCCAGCTTTCACTCATGCTGTTTGGATGAGCAGTTATTGAGAACACTGCAACCCATAATCTGGCACAATCACACATTCAGAGAGTGTGTCCTTGTATATCCTTGCTCGCTACAAGAAATCACCTGCATTACTCTCTCTGAACGGCACTACTATAACAACATTACAGCCTGCAGCAGGAAACACGAAGAACGGTCTGCCATTAACTGCTGAAGCTGTCGGAGTCCAACCGTGGCTCTAAAAGCAGAGCCTTACCCATCAGACTGCTGATGTCTGCTAACATTTAGTTAGCGGACATGCACGTCAGTGAGAGTCCTCGGTAAGACTAGAGTACAAATGTGCACGGTGTACCGGAGGGAGGGACTTAATTGAGCGTGAAAGGCAGCAGATGACCTCTGGTGCTTCAGCGCTGCTGCCAATCAAACATCTGCCAGCCTGAGGCTGAAGCACAGACGCCCGCTACCCAGACATCCGCACACAGTCCTTCATGCTCAGCTTCACCTGGGAACGAGGGCTGATGCGGCATGCCGAGCTTTTTCAATTATAAGTGGATTAAACTTTTGAACTGTGTGTTAGCTAATGAGTAAATCTGAGGCTGCTGGCAGAGCTGAGGCAGCTGGATGTGGAGCAGCTGTAGATCAATTCAGCGATGCATGGCAGATCTTCTTTCCAAATGGATGTCATTAGTAGAGAAAGCCTTCCTCTGACCAAACTGTTGTTTTAACTTTAAAAAAAAAAAAAGCTGTTTTATTTGGTCCGCAGCCATTTTTTTTAAATTAGCTAACCAAACATCGTGACAACGTACACAACAAACACAGCAGCAGCAAAGACAGACAGACCAAGAAAAGAGCCGAGCTCTGAGGAGGAAGGAGGGAAACTCCAAACTGGAGCCACTGGATTCCATCTCAGGCCCCGAGGATCTTAGTGCCTGTCCCAGCAACAGCATTCCCTCCAGTCATCATGCAACAAAGACGTTTAGAACCCATTTCATATTCTGTGTTGCAACTTTTGCCCAAATTTTAAAGTCATATTATTAGTGAAAGAAACTCTACAGCTAACTGGGCTGCACAATTAATCGTATTTTAGTCCCAATCATGATTCTGGCTTCCCACAATTAAATGAACGCCCCTAAATCAGCCTCGGATCAAGAGCCTGTATGAGCCAATCACAGCTCTTCCCTTCACCGCGCAGCTTGAAGTTTCCTGCAGGTAGTCTGAATGAGTAACACTGTGTTAAAAGACGGAAACGCAACAGATGACAGACCATCAAAACGAAAACAAACAAAATGTCTGGCACAGCAGAAAATGAAGAGCATCTTCCTAGAAGCAGGAACAAGTACTTTGAAGTACTTTGCACAAGTACTTTAGCACAAGTGACGTTAACCAAGTAGAAATAGTAGAGTCGTGTCTGCACCACAAAGAAGCACAACAAACTTAATCAACAGCCTGAAAACACACCACAAACTGCAGTATTATTAATGTATGAAGGATGAGAAAAACAATGGTGAGTAACAAAGAAACAAAGGCTTCAGGGAAACTGCTTACTGGACAAAAGATCCGTTATCTCCCACTGCAAGGATGGATGGATGGGTGCATGCATGGATGGATGGATGGAGGGATGGATGGGTGCATGCATGGAGGGATGGATGGGTGCATGCATGGATGATGGATGGAGGAAGGGATGCATGGATGGATGGATGGATGGGTGCATGGACGGATGGGTGGGTGCATGGATGGAAACACTTTATATTTTGCTTCTAGGACATTTTGACTTAATTTTGTGTTTGTTTTTCTTCTCAGTGATGAACTGAATTTAGGTGAATGAGGAGCACAGATTTTATTTTGATATAAAGATTTGTACATTAGCAGGAATATAGCACCACATGGCCACAACCGTGCAGCCATAACTAATCATTCCCAGAAACTGCGTCACAGCAAACACGAAGCGGCGTCACGCTTCAAACGCACGAACCTTCGTCCCAAACAGCTGGAATCCATCACAGCAGCATATTTCCAGATCCTTTGATTTCTCTCACTTCTCTCTGAGCCATCTCCTCATCCTCAGTCTGTCAGTCAGCTCAAACAGCTCCAGCGAGCGTCTCCACAGAGTCCCCACCGTGAAAAGCTTTGTTTGTGATCGTGCTGCACAAAAAACTTTGGTGCTTTGTGACAGTGTAATTATTTTATTGAGCTTTATGTCTAAATAATTTAAAAACCTTTGAGGTTAATAAGACATCTTATCATTAAATGCACTATTAAGATAACATATAATCTAATAATGCTGAATCACTCCAGCACACATTGGTGCTTGTCACAGCACCACAGCCCAGCTGCAGGTTCAGTTAGTGACGCGGCACACTTTCATCATCCACATGTTTCTGTTGTTCTCTCTCTCCACTGTTTTATATATTAGCTTTAGCATTAGCATTAATGCTAACCCTTCTTTATTGTTGAGTATGTTTGTGTGAACACGTTAGTGACGTCTTTATTTTTTCCTTTTCCCTGTTTTTAATATGTTTGTATTTGTGTGAAGCTCTGTGAAACTTTAAGTGCAGCCTGTTCAGGCTCAGCGTGCTGTTTAATACACAGTAATCAGACCAACTCTATCGCTCACATGTGTACAGACAGCATTCAATTTTACTCAGCTTTGAGGTCTTACTTTTAGACTAGTCCAATATTCTGACTTCTTCCTATTATATCTCAGCAGGTGTAACCATCATCATCACCATCATCATCATCATCTCACCTCTAACCTGCCATCTACAACCTAAAAAACAGATATGCTCCAAAATACAGTCACGTAAAAGCGCCGGTGTAAAAGCAGCAAACATTTTGAGCTGCTCCAACCTTCAGACACTGAAAACATACATGTGTGAGCATATCTCTCACACACACACACACACACACACACACACACACACACACACACACTGAGGTGACAGCGTGAGCTTCAATTCATGAAAACAAAAGCAATCAGAGAGCATCAGCATCCCTCGCAGCATGAAATGTGTGTGCGCGCCACCATTGGTCTCGAGGTGCGTCAGTCAAGCAGAACCTGGCAGCTTATTGGACGACCGGGACGAGCAGATCAATGGCCGCCGCCGTGAAGGCTTCATCACTGAGACCTGGACTCTGTTAGCCTCTCTCACTCTGCCAATGTCACATGCACACACTCTCAGAGGGGAAAGGCGAGGCTGCACACACACACACACCGGAGAGGAGTCGCAAATTAAAAACCAGCTCCCTACCCGACTCGTTGTTCTCTGAATCCATCTTGTTGGAGGCGACGCAGAGGACGGCCTGCCAGGTGGACCTCGACTCCACTGTCTCTCTCTCTCTCCTTTTTTGTTTGCAGCCTCGCTCTCTCCTCCCCCCCTCCTCACATGCTGACACTCACCACTGACCTTGCAGTGCTCGTTTCCCCTCGCCACCAGCAGCAGCTCAGCTAAACGCTGCAGGTGAAGCTGCAACGCTGCAGAGTCAATCCAAAACTGCTCAGAACCACCTCAGTATCAATCCCCCACCAGCAGCTGAGGGGCAAGGATGCCGAAACACACGCAGACACACACACACACACACACACACACTCTGGAGAGATGGCATAATGAGTATGTGTTTTCTGGCTTTGTGCGTGTGCTGGGCTGAAGGTGTTTTAATCATCCTGATTGGAGTGTAATTACGCAGATTTGCTGACAGACAGACAGAGTGCGCTGCTGAAGGAATTTAGCATTTTTAAAATGTGTGTAAGCATGTGCGCACTGTGCATTTACATCTGTGTGAGAGTGTGTGGGCCTCGGTGGTTGTGTAACTCAGGACTAATTTTAGTTGAAGACCTTGAACGCGAGGACGTTTCTCAGAAGTGAGGAAGGTTTCAGAGTGGAACTCAAAAAGGAGACGACACTCAGAGCCAGGATTTCTTTCTCATGATAAACTGCTCTTTGAAAATATCCTCACTGTCACCCTCCTGCTGTGACTGGGCTCGTAACTTTCAAGGACAACGTCCAAATGTGCACATTTGGATGCAGATATTTAATCTCCAAATGTGAAGTGCAAAGGTGGATCCATGCTGCTTTGGGTGGTGTTGCAGCCAGAGGCATGGGGAGCATTAAGCTGGTTTCTCTAACGGGGTACTGATCTCAACAATCCACATCAAGAGGCACAAAGTAAAGGTTTCACCATAGCTCGCAGCACCCACCATAAAACATAAAATATCTGCAGAGAGCGCGTCCATGAAAAACAGAGCAGGAATCTAACACGACACCTTCTGCAGGAGGAACGAGAGAAAACACCCCAAACAAGAGCTCAAAGACTCCCACCTGCTCCAGAAAGCTTTGATACCTGACAGAGGGCTGCTACTACCTTCCCAGTCACACAGGCCTAGAGCCTGATTGGCGATCGCCTGGCAACCACTTGGTAACCATCAGTTGCTAGGGGAAAAAATGAGCATTCCCCAATCGGATGCTGAGTGGATGCTGGAGGTTGCTGGTTGCTCCTAGGCAGAAACAGTTGCAAAGAGGGTGCTGCACCATCGCTAGCAGACTGCCGCAGTTTGCATGGAAGACGCCATTTAATCAGCATCTTCTATCCAAACTACTGGCGAACACAACAATCAGGAGGATGCTTTCGATGCAGCCCTGCAGACCCTGACACCAGTTTGCAACCAGTTTCTAGGCCGGTGTGAATGAGGCCCAACCGAGGACTAGTTTTATTTGAAGACCTCGATCACGAGGACGATTCTCAGAAGTGAGGAACGGTTCAGAAAGCGGGCGTAATTTAAGCTAGCGAAGAAGTTCCTGAATTCTCCGAGTCCATTTCCAGCAGCTCGGAGAAAAAATAAAAACATGTTTCAGTCGCAGTGGAAGGTCAACCACGGTGTATTTTCAATCTCAGCGGCTTAGTGTGGGCATGGTCTCAGGTTCAAGGTTAGATAGCGGGGGGGGTGGGGGGGCTCCATGCCGGGTCCTCGTGAGCGTAGAGCAGCTCAGTGTGTAACAGCCACAGATGGCTGCTGCAGATAGCGCCATGCCTCACACAGTCAGGCGGCTCAGACACTAATTTTAGAGCCAGACTGAGCTGAAAACACTGCGGACAGGAACAAATCACAGCAGCGCTCAGCATTCAAAATCATCGAAAACCCTTAATGCACGTCTCTTCTTCCCGGACCACCGAAGAGTCCAGGAAAGGATCGCAGTAGAGAGCACTCCACTTTCAAACATCTGCACTGAAAGGATGGGAGAGGACTGCATTTCATTCTGTTAGTGCATCCAGCCGCAGTCAAAACAAAATAATTGATTATTCAATAAACTAGGCAGAAAAACAACTTCCACTCTAATGAAAACATAAAGGCTGCGAAATGAAATGTGATAGAAACCGTCAAAACTCTCCAAAAACACTTTTCCACTCAAGTCGCTTTGTTTGTGCTGAAATGTGAACCCATAAAAATACTCCAAACCTGAGCTACTGTTGCTGCTGCTGCTGCTGCTTTAAACATATTTACATGTTTTATATTCAGCATTCAACATTTTAATAATAATAATAATAATATGTAGATTTTTTGATTCATTCCTGAGTTCAGGGGCCTCTAAAGCAGATTATGTGGTTTTATTAGCTTTAAGTTATTTTCTTAAATGTACTTTTTATGAAAAGATTTATTTAAAAAGAGTCTGAAGCCTAAAATAAAAAATTATGAGTTTGAATAAAATTAGCAGAGGGAAGATGGAGGATGGGGATGACTGTTCTCGGTAAAAGTCCATGTTGGAGGTCCTTGATGTTCTTATTGGCTGTCATGCATGAAGCAGTGTAGACAAAAGCTAGCACACTTTAAGTCGCATACAGATTACGTCACGAGACTTCTGCCCGCGTTGCTACGTCGACTCCACCCACACTGAGGTGGTCCTCAATTGTAATGGAAACAAAACAGAACCGTGCTGAGTCGAGCCGACCCGCGCTGAGTAGGTACTAATGGAAACGCGGCACGAGTGAACCCAAAGCTCGAGCATGAGCAGATCAGTGTGTGCAGTCTGTGGAAAGGGCTCGTTTGTGTTGAGCTTTAATCGCTTTGCTTATTCTAAAATAAGTGTGTCAGTAAAGTAAGCTGTGGTTTTTCCTGCATGTGGAAAACTCTGCTCATTGTGTTCTGACATTCTTGCCACAGACTTCACAAACAGCGTCGCACATCCAAAAAAGGACAGACTGCAGAGGCAGAGGGACCTCACAGCGAGCGTCTGGACTGCTACTGTGAGAGTCGCATGTGCTCTGCAAACAAAATACTGAGAGAGGGACGCGGGAGTCCCGCGACGGGCGGGTTGTGGTCTTTACATCTATGTCTTTATAAAACATGAATTTAGCTGCAAAGAATCTCATTTTAAAGCACGGCCGAGCTGAAGGGAACTGTGGAAGATCCAGATGTTCTAGGAAAGTGATCTGGTAGCAAACAGGCATAAATGTGTGAGCTATAATATTATCCAGCGCTGTGAACAAAATCCTCTTCCTGTTTTCGCGGGGTGCAGGTGGAGGTCAGCAGCCTGAAATCCAGGCAGTCCGTATCAAACGTGGGGGAGCGTAAATGTCAGCCGCCTCCCGACATGATGAGCTCCCCCCTCAGCTATAAAAGCAAAAACATTTTCATTCCACCAGCAAATGTCAGAATGCTTCAGACGACCGCACAGATGAGATCTGCTGCCCATGGTCATCCAAAGTTTCCTCAGACATCTGCCTGGAGAAATGAATCGAAACACTTTTTACTGCATAGTTTAGCTCTGCAGCAGAACCCTAACCCTACCCTAACCCTAACCTAACCTACCCTAACCCTACCCTAACCCTAACCCCTGCAACATGTGGAAAACATGAAGAGCTTTGATGGATCAGAAGGATTCTTGTCCTTGTTCCAACAGAGGTGCTGGTTTAAGGTCTCATTCATAAAGCACCAAGTCTACACAGTATAACCTTTGTGGGTGGCTGTAGCTCAGGTGGTAGAGCAGGTCATCTACTAATCAGAAGGTCGGTGGTTTGATTCCCGGCTGCTCCAGTCTGCATGCCAGAGTATCCTGAACCCCAAGCTGCTCCCTGATGTGATCATCAGAGTGTGAATGTGTGTGAATGAGGCACAGAGTGCTTTGAGTAGAAAAGCACAATAAGTACTCATCTTTAAACCAGCCTGCCATAAGGACCAATTTGGAATAAAATATAGGACTGAAAGAAGAAAAACCATCAGAGATACCAGTGATGGTGGATCCAGTGATTATTCTATACTGGCACTGTAGCGTGATGATTCACAGGATTTATCATTAACCATATTTTACACACATATAATAGAGCTTTAAAAGAGAAAAGTGGACCAATAACGAGCTACAAACAATTTAAAACATACCGAGAAAATTAATGTACTATGATGATAATCATCAGCATTTTATTGGCTCTGTACTGAGACTGTACATCACCGGAAAGCCGGCATGTTTCAACATCAGAGTCTTCCACAGCATTTTAGTTTCTTTACGTCCTAATTTGCATCCAAAGCCTTCGGAGTTACAGTCAGTAATTTATGGTATCTGCAAAGTGAAAAACTGGAAGCAGATAGTTTTTTCTTGTTGAGCTATTTCACATGCTGGTGTTGTACTGACAGACGACTGCTGCTCAACATCTCTGTAGCAGCACCTGTGTGATGCTGACAGAGGCACGAGCAAGCATCTGCCTGCAAAACAGACCAGAAGAAAGGTGCAAAATCCATCCCAAAGTGCTGAAAAGCAGCAAGCTGAGCGTCGCACAACAAGCACACAAAGATAAAAGCTTCCCCGTCTGCACAGACGCAACCAGTGGAGGAAACAGAGGGAGGCGCATCTCCTTTGAAGTTATATTTAGGCCAAAATCCTCCTTTGCAGAACAAACCGTCTTCCACCGTGAATACAAATCACAGCCAACAACTGAGGGAGGAACCGTCCTAAGAGCACAGGAACCGACAGCTCACGTACAATTAGCCAGCGGAGCATCAAAACAGCACAGGCCCGCTGGGTTTCTTTCACTCCGATTCCTCCTGCATCCTAAATACTCCCGTATTCCACCGAGGACGCGAGCGGGCTTCTCATCTGACGCAACTTTGAAGATGCGAGCACACAGAGGGCACTCGCTGCAGGTGGTCCTGATCCATTTAGACACTTTTACAACAGCGTAAGCACCTCCAACACAAAGGAAAGTGCAGGAAAAATGGAAATAAACCTTTAAGCTTTCGGTTTTTAACGCACACATTAGCTGAGGGTGGTGGGAAAGGGGAGTAAGCTATAGCACATCTATCATGCTAACCTTTATTCTGAAGCCAGCTTGATTTCTACTGATGAATGCGTCCTGCACCCTTTTATTTTTGACTTGATTCATTTTATTTCTGTAAGGGATGAAAATCATCCTCTGATTTTCTGAAGGTTACATTATTGTTGTTGGTCAGCAGCGGCGCAATGATTATTTTAATGATCAATTAATCTGACAGTTATTTTTCTCAATTACCTGATAAATCATGTCAAGTGCAGAACATCAGAAAATGGCAACAAGTCCCTACAACAGTTTCCTAAAGGCCAAGGTCATCGATCATCTCATGATGTCCGATCAAAATTTATTACATTTCCATCAATGTAGGACAAGAAAAGCAGTCGGAACCATCGGATCAATCAAGCAATTAAAACCAGGCAACTAATCACAAGTGGAAATATTCAGCTAACCGAACCTCTTTGTGAAACTTATTTTCCTAAAATCAAAGGTTTAATATTTAAGAAAAAAACTGCTAATATGCAAATATAGATGCACCATAATTTGTTTTTTTTATGTTATTAAGAGTCTTCCAGCTCTGGTTTTCTTTCTAAGAGCGATGATTTACAGCACATATAGTTAGTCTTTTAATTCATGTTCAGAATAAAGCATTGACCTTTTAATAACCTTTATTTATTTTTCCCCAAAGCTGCACCAGAAAGGAAAGGAAAGGAAAGGAAAGGAAAGGAAAGGAAAGGAAAGGAGGTTCAGGCATCTGACTAGAATGCCTCCTGGGTGAGGTGTTCCAGGCACGTCCTACTGGGAGGAGGCCCCGGGGCAGACCCAGGATGCACTGGAGAGATTATACCTCTCGGCTGGCCTGGGAACACCTTGGGGTCCCCCCAGATCAGCTGGAGGAGGTGGCTGGGGAGAGGGAGGTCTGGGCTTCTCTGCTTAGACTGCTGCCCCCACAACCCGGCCCCGGATAAGTGGAAGAAGATGGATGGATGGATGGATGGATGGATGGATGGATGGATGGATGGATGGATGGATGGATGGATGGATGGATGGATGGGCACCAGATTTCACAAACTTCTACCACTCTTATTAAGACAATTCTCAAAATAAAGTGCCCCAGCTTGCTGCACATGACTTTCTGTACACATGATTTCCATCCATCTCTTATGCTTAATTAATGCTACCATGGTTGGGTGTAGAGGCATGTGCCTACAGAGAACCTACAGAAAGGGGTTTCTAAACACTGCAAACGTGCTCTCCTCCAAAATCCCCACTGCACGGTGCTCGACGTGGAGGTTACATCTGTGACCTCATTCTTTTGGTCACTACCCACAGCTCGAGGCTACGGGGGGATGGAAGGCGCGTGGATCAACCTGTAAAGATAGCAGCAGTACAACTGCCGCTATAATCTACAATTACATAACAAAAGAAATTCACCTCTCAGCTTGCGGTCATCAGTACCTGAACCATCTTTGTGAGCCAGGATCAGACAGATATCCCATCCAAATATCAGACCGGCGCAGGCCTCTTCTGGACAGGTGAACAACAGGGTTTTGGTGCTTAGCGCATCTCTGCTAATAACCCACTAATAACTGCTAATATCGGTTTAAGATGGGTCGGCACTGGGCCGGTGTTTAAGCAGCCAGAGACTTGATTTCTAAAACTTTGCTTATGAACTTAACCTCTTAAAACAAGCTGGTGTGGTCTGCTCAAAGACTTCCTGCACCACCGGTTTACAGCAAATGGACAGAGACACTTAGAGACACTTTGAAGGCACAGACAGTGAATATCTGCAGCAGACTTCCTGCACACTTTATAACGGAAGAGTCCCGCGGCACTGGGACTAACCAGCCCTTCTGCCAACATTCACAGATGTAATTACTCCATTATGAAAAATAATATTAGGCTCAATTAGCTTCAGAGGGAATGAGCAGAGGTGCTTCATCACAGAGCTGAATGTTTAAAGCATCATTTAGTGACAACAAGAAGACATGCATTAGGATCTGAGAGGTAGACTGCAGCTTCCTCTGTAAACAGATCACCCTGAATGTGACTGTCTGCACAATAACAGAAAAAATTAACTATTTCCACTCATCTCCCCCTGTGCTCGTCTGACTGTTCATTCAGACTTATAGAGCAGCAGCAGAGGGAGAGCACGGCGGCAGCGACAGCGGGTTTGTCCTACATAATGACTTAATTGAGGTGGTTAACACTTTGAGCATAATGAGAGCCTCTAGACCACAACAGACCCAGGAGTGAGAGCTCCGGAAATGGAGCAGCGCTCAAAAAAAAAAAAAATCAGTGTCGACTATAAATAACAACACAACTGAAAATGAGCCAAACAAACAGCTTTGTCCACTTTCTGTCTCCAAACTGCTCTCTCACACTAACACACACACACACACACACACACACACACACAGCACTAACAAAGCCCACACACCTAATTCAGCTTTAATCCCAGCACCGTTTTGCTCTGACAGGTTAACACCGCACACTCACATGCTTTAAAATCAAAGAAGCTGTTTTAGCTCCTCTTCCTGTACAGCCACCTTCCTTTAAGCCAGCTGGCTTCTGATTGGCTGCCCATTGCAAACAGTGTGAGTGAGTGGACCATAGTAGGGTTACCGCCTCTCTATGACATCTTACAGGTCCAAGAACAGAAAAAAATATCCAGAAACGACCTGATACAGCGTGTTTAAAGCAGCCTGAAACCTGAGCTTTGGCTCACAGGGATCACTTGTACGTACACTGACATCATTACTTGACTTCAGCATGTTTGACATGAACTTTCAGCACTGGAACAGGACGTGCATGAGAGGAAATAAGGAAAAGTAACTGATGATAATCAGACGCGACTCTGGTTGGACGTATAAGACCCAGACAGTCAGCCTGGAGACATCATCTCAGAGACAGCAGCGAGTTCATAACGTCTGCTCCAACAATCCCCAGACTTCATGTGAAAAACATCAACTTTGGCAGCGCTGCTGCAGCGTTTCGCCGCGTCCTCGAGGAGGGCTGTTAGCACCTCACTGTGAAGGCGCCCTCGTGCCGTCGACGCGCTCTGAACCGAGCGTTCGGCGAGCGGGGGAGGGGAGCGGCACATTCCTTCACCCAATTAGCAGCCAGACAGAAGCGAGAAGGAGCTGTGAATGTGAAAAAGCAACGACCAATCACTGACGCCCACCGCCTGTCTGCGAGCTCCTTTTGATATTTACTCCGAATGTAAGGTTGGGGCTAACGAGTTGGCTTCATGTGAAACAGTCCCAAAAACATATCCAGCTGTTCGCGTTGCCACATTTTTCTCTCCGTATCAGTACAAATTTAAATCTGATGTATTTCAACAGGAAGAATATTTGATGCCTGCAACACGTCTGGTTGGGATGTGTAACCATGGAAACCATAAAACAGAGCTGTTTAGAAAGTGAAAATCAGATTTTTCCAAACCTAACCAACAACTTTTACTACCAAACTGAAGTTATTCCTGCGTAAACCCAAACGGGTCGATTCTGTTGGCCGACACGCGCTGACAGCTTCTCAGTGCTGAAACCTCATCGAGAGGTTCTGAACCTAATCACCTACTTTGATTGGCAGACCTAACAGAGTTAGTTTGTTACTTTAATCTGGCTGAACAATCATCCATCCATCCATCATCTGCTTATCCTGTTACATTAATGTTAAAAAGAGAGAGAGAGAAAATTATAATAACCAGTTCAGTGACCTGATCTGTTGTGTGCATCCAAACAACTTCTTCACCCTTTAAAGTGGAAAACCTTTATTTTTTGCACGTGGACCAAATTTAATTGGCACCATTCTCAGTCTTTAGCTACTCATGTCTGAGCATAGTTGGCAAAGCTAACTGTTCAAATAGTTGTTCTTCAGATTAGCTTCCCACGTCAAACACATACATGCATACGCGCTGCCCTTTGCTCCGTTGGGGATCGATGTTGAAAGCGTCACATTACCGCTAATGCAATCAGCAGTTTACCACTGGGAGTAATTATAGAGCAGACTCAGGCCTGCAGGGATGCAGAGTCCTTGAAGCTGCAGATGCTGTCTGAGGCACAAACGCCAGCATCCGGACACATCGGCAGCCTGAAACACCACCTCCACCTCCTCCAGCACCAGCAGCCGCTGCTCCAAAGCATAATGAGCCCGTCTGGAGGGAGACTGCTTTTTGGCCCGCAGACTTGTTTCTCATCCTACTTGTCTCAGCAGCCAAGTGGGTTTTTAGGAGAGAAACGATCGGCAGTAAACAGCAGCTGGTTACCTGCCAGAGCAGCTGCTCGAGGAAAAGAAAAGGCGAGGGCACCCAGAGTCCAACTTTCCCGAAATAGAAACAGTCAAGAGAGCACGCACACACGCACGCACGCACAAACCTTGTTTTGCTGCTTCCACATTAAAGGGGTTAACGTGAGGACGGAGAGACAGCTACTACAGTAGATCAGGAAAAAATAAATCAGGGTATGTAGGGTGCTGTTCTTCATTAAAATACTGTTTATGTGTCATTAGATTTTACAGGATCTTCATGCAGCAGCTAAAAGGTAAGAATTAAAAATGTTTAATTTTAAAGGTGTCAGTCACCCCGCCTACAGCAGACAGGAATCATAACTCCTGTCACATCCTTGAGAATCAAACTTTAGAACTTCCTATGTGTCACACGTGGTTATTGTGAGAAATTTTTACAGCACGTTTCACCAGAAAACTTAAATCCATCCACCCATCATGTGCTGCTTCTCTGCATCCGGGCTGCAGGAGAAGCATTCCAAGCAGAGATGCCCAGACCTCGCCCTCTCCGGCCAACTCCTCCAGCTCCTCTGGAGCCAGCTGGGATACATCCTGGACCACCTCAACTGGCTCCTTTTAATGTGCAGGAGCAGCAGCAGCTCTACTCTGAGTCTTTCCCGAATGATCGAGCTCCTCACGCTGTCTCTAAGGAACAGCCTGGACGTCCTTCAGAGGAACTCATTGCGGCAGCCCGTATCCTTCGACTCCTTCTTTCTGTCCAAAGCTCGTGACCGCAGGCGAGAGTAGGAACGCAGCTCGATCAGTAAATCAGCAGCTTTCGAGCTCAGCTCTCTTTACCACAACACACCAACACAATCCGCCTGCTGTCTCTACGTGAGGAGAAAGATCCCATCAAGTTCACGTGTGACCTCATTAAGGAAGACCTCATCAGTCCATCAATCCAGAACTACCACATTCACTAACAGCTTCTTTCCACATGCAGTAACCTCTCAATAAACAAAGAGAGCATAAAACCATTATGGAGCTATGTACTTAAACATGTGTCATTTTTAATCTTGCACCTGATGCTACCTCATGCATTGTGCCCATTATCATGTGCCATATGAAAACTGTATGTTTGCATCTGGTTATTTTAATGCACCACACAGGAGCACCTAATTTCACTGTATTGCCAAGTACAATGGCAATAAAGGCTTCATGATTCTGACAACAGCTTTATCATTCAAAACCATCCTGATTAACTTCTGTTGAAGTGACCCATTTGTCAAATTTCCTCTGAGACCGCCCGACGTCCCTGCAGTCCGTCTGATTCACTGACGCTCCCTCACACTTCCACAAAAATCCGTAATATTCCAGGAATCTAATGAAGTGGGCATCAGGGATTCGGCTGCTTGTGAGTCAATCTGTAAATTAAGATCAATTTCTTGTATTTGCCTGATGATTTTAAATGCAAGCTGCCATTAAAACTGCACCAGCAGCTGCTGCAGGGAGCAGAGATTTGCACACAGGATGACTTTCCCTGAGAAAATGCAGTCGGGCCGGCCTCCAGTTAAAAACAAGTCTGATTTTCATACGCACAGTGCCCTTTATTCACCTGGACGATCAAATAATGCTCGCGGCAGAGGATGAGGGACGCGGCTCAGTGACACAATGGGAGGAACTTCGAGTCCTGCTGTTTATTTCTGTTTACAGCCCTGCTCACATCGTCACCTGCTTTTCACCACATTACGGGGTTAAACTCCACCTGGCCTCGCAGGTCTGGCCGCACCTTCCAACAAGCGTCAGCAGGAGTGAATCATGACAGCAGCCACAACAGAGGAAAAGGGTTCGATCAGAAAGGATGCCGAGCTACGAGTGCTGTCACAGCTACAGCAGATCTCTGCAAGGCTTCATAGATTTAACCCGCATTTCATCCTTATTCTTATTTTCTTTCACTTTCTTTAAGCAGTTAACCCAACCAACACGGTGACGCTGTGGGAAGCAGTCGGGATTTTCTGGTATAAAAGTTTGTTTCCAGGGGGCGTGAACGAGGACTTTGCAATTAACGAGTTATTGCAGTGGTACCCAAGTTCCTACTTTATCTCCTCCTGAGGTTTGAAAATGATTTGGAAATTTCATTTACATGATTTATCCTTCATTAAACACTTTGTTTTGATGTTTTCTGCTTTTCCTGCAAAATACTGAAGTTTTTTTTTATCTATACCCTCCATCTATACTGAAATGTATTTTATATTTACTATAATCTTTTGCCAGGATTAACAAACACACAACCTAAACTGCACTTGTAAATCCAGCAAATGGAGATATTCAAGGTGCCGCCCATGTTTTTCAGCGGACACTCCCTGCTGACAATGATTCATTCTAAAACATGTGGTAATGCATCAGGCCCTTCCTTGTTGGTGCTTCACTGGCAGATCCCATTTAAAATGCTGTCTGTGATCTTTTTACGGGTTGTCAAGAAGTAAAGCTGTAAACTGTAAGCTTTGCTGGAGTTTTAACATCCAAAGATTCTTCCTTTGAAACCTTTTCCTTCCTCTGGAGAGCACCTTCTGCCGTCTCAGTTTGAGATGAACCAAACAGCGAGTGAGTTTGAGCTCTTAGGGACAGACAGAAGAGCTTAAAGGAAAGTGCAAAAATCATAAATTTCTCCATATCTTATTTTCATATTTGCTGATAGCCAAATCATAACTGACAGCAATATTACATAATAATCTCCCAGCTTTGTATGTTAAAAATCACAATCTGCAGCTTTTCAAATGTGAGAAATAGATATTAGCATGCCTCACTGTTGGCACTCTGTTCATGGATATCTGAAGATGTTCACTCATGTGTTTCACTCTTGACATGAAACCTTTAACAATCTGGACTAATTAGTAAAATAATCTACTATGAGAGGCATTTAAATGATGAAAATCGACTCGAGTACTGATCCATAATTTGCGGGACTAAAGGTGACACCTTAAAATCCCACACTGAGGCGGTGATAGTGAACACACCACAGCACTTTTTTTTTTTAAAACACCAGCCTGTTCCCGTTGTTACAATTAGCCCAAATGGCGACATTAAACGCAACACTTACACACTGGGGGTGTAAGGCTATTTCTCAAACATGTCAGCACACACACTCACACTCACTGACACACACCGACACACAGCTTACCGGCTGGCATTTCGGTGCTGATGTACCGCAGTCCCCGTGTGTGTGTGCCGAGCACCGACTGATCCGGGCTCAGTTAGTTAGCCTCCATGGAGCGTCTTCCCCCGCTGCTGTCTCTTCACCTGTAACAGCAAATCACCTGTTTGTGGCTTCACACGACACGTTCAAGGGCGAGAACAGAGAGGCCGGGAGGCTCGTTAACGGGCTAAACATGAACAGCGGTGTAAACACGGACCGTCCGGGAGGAATTAGCCCGGGAGAGGCTAACGACTGCGGTCCTGACGGTGCGGACGGTATACAGACAGAGCGGCGGGGGGGTTAGGGGGAGAGAGGTGAGACGTTTACCGGTGAACATACCTGTAGGAAACCACCAGCAGCAGCAGGACGGCTCATCAACTCCTACTCATTACTACAGTGCTTCCTGCTTTACGGTGACAGATAAACACGGAAGTGTGTGTGTCTCTGTGTGTGCGTGTGTGCTGTGGAGGATCCAAAAACCTCCCCCGCTCCGGTTTCAGCATATGCTGCCTGCGCACCGGGGACGCTGCTAATTATAGCCGCCTGCGGCACCGCGCGCCCTCCGAACCCCGGAGCTCACCGCGGAGTCGGATATGAGTTTTTAACCACGAGAAAGTTCGTTCGTGTTCGTGCGCGAGCCCCTTTTTAATTACATCAGTCATTTCTGCACATGACGTAAGGCTGGATTAAAGTATGAGGGTCCGACGGTGCCAAAACTGCTCACACGCAGGCTCAGACACGAGTGTTCAAATTTGAACCGTACTTTAGCTAATATATATGTACTA
>JAVDPK010001503.1:433795-450308 GCA_034780415.1 Cichlasoma orientale
ATATATTACCAGCAGATGTCTCACGTGACATAGTTAAGAAAAGTAATCCTTTGTTCCTTTGTGCTCATGGAGATGAATTGTCATGTTAGCATGGTTTTGTAATTAGTGCATTTCAGCAGGAAGCATGAGGAAGTCAGGAGTGGCAGTGAAGTATATGAGGGTGGTGCAGGACCTGTGTGAGGACAGCAGTGGTGAGGTGTGCAGTCTGAGTGATAGATTGGTGCACGGCGGGGGTGGGAATACATCAGGGACCGGCTCTGAGCCCCTCCTTGTTTGAAGCGGTGATGGACAGGTTGACAGATGAGGTCAGGCAGGAGTCTCTGTGCGCTAAGATGTTTGCACATGACATTGTGATCTGTAGTGAGAGCGGGGAGCAGGCTGAGATGGTTTGGACATGTGCAGAGGAAGGAGAGTGGATATACTGGGCAAAAGATGTTCCAGGCAGGAGGAAAAGAGGAAGACTACAGAGGAGATTCATGGATGTAGTGACGGAGGACATGGAGAAGGGTGGTGTGACAGAGGAGGATGATAGGGACAGGGTGAGATGGAGGCAGGTGATCGGCTGTGGCGACAGCTAAAAAAGAGGAGTGGGAAGCATGTTTTGGCAAACAAGAAAAAAGTGGAAATCTGTATTTTAACTCAGAGAAGAGGCTGCACAGAGGACTGCTGACAGCAGCCTCCCCTCCACCACAAACATCTCCTCCAGCACATGCAGGAAAAGGGCCAACGACCCGTCTCACCCATCACACGCAGTGTTTACCCGCCTCCCCTCAGGCAGGAGGCTTCGGAGCATCAACAGCAGAACCACCAGACTGAGGAGCAGCTTCTTCCCAGAGGCTGTAAGGCTGTCGAACTCTGGTGATGCTCTGTAGTGTTTGCTGCTCCCCGCCAAAGGTAACAAACACGAGAAAGCACTTGGTTTTGCACAATCCACCACACACTTTAAAAACGTCTGATTTATACTAAATGACACAGTAAATATGTTTTCTGTTCCTTGTTTCTGTGGATATTGCTCTTGTGTTCTCATTCTTGTTGGCTTTAAACCGGAACCTGGGTACAAAATTGAAACCTGTCTGGGGTGTACCTCGCCTCTCACCCCACGGCAGCTGGATAGGCTCCACCCCCACCGTGACCCTAAATCAGATGGATTAAAAAAAACAGGAAAATTGTGAAAAGAAACACAAATTTCACCTGACTAAACATGTTAATCACAGACTGTATATAAAAGATGGAAATAGCCACTCCACTTTGTGAGCACTGACTCACATTTGGAGGCAGCCTCAAGTGGCCATTAGAGGAAGTGCAGTGTTCGTGTTCCAGCTCTGGAGGCTGATGGTTGTTTCGGTGCATGTCCTCTCTCATGAGTGCTGTGTTGATGTGTCACCCTCGTTGTTATTCTCCTGTCCCGGCAAATATAATATAATAACCAGAGACTGACCGACTTTTCCCGACGTCTGCTTTGACAAATAGCTCCAGAGTGACAGCCGCGTCAGCGCCGGAGCTGACGCCTCGTCATCTGCTGGACATCCCGCTCGAATGTCCCCCGAATGATGCAACTCAGCTAACTGATGAAAACAGTGAGCGGACTGTGTCAGAGGGTTTATAATGATGACGGGGCGGGAAGGTGGCGGCTGTCACAGCTGAGGCACGTTTGCTGCAGTAATTCCAGTCCTGTAATAACCTGTAATAACTGTACAATTTTAACCTATTTTTAGATGCAAATGGGCATCATTTGAAGAACCAAGACTGACAGGCGGGGGGGCGGGGTCTAAGGTTCAGTTTTTTCCTTTAATTTGTCACATTAGTATGCCAAATGAAGAAAACAATGATCCACAGATGGTTATTATCTGAGCTCTGCTTAAAAACAATCCCTCAGAGCTGATGTGTAAATGTGTGTGTGAAAGTGTGCCGGTTGTGCTTTTTAAGCTCTTAAGGACATTTGCTGCACCGTCCGATGGACTTAAGGGTGATTAAGGGCTTTGGCCCCACAGATGGCACGCCGAGCGTCCGTTAAAGTCAGCTGCAGCCGGCACCACCCTCCCTCCGCCCGACGGAAATTACACGAACACACATTTTTCCCCTCTGTTTGTGTGTGTGTAATTACTCTAATGCAGGAGATGTCCGCATGTCACAGCTGGACAGAGTGACAGAGGTGGGTCAGCTTAGAGTAAAGCTGGGGGAGGCGAGGGGAGGTGCAGAGCACGCTGTGATTACCGAGCAAACATCAACAGATTTAGCTGTCAGTCAGCAGCGTTTCACTGTCACCACAGCTAGGACGATTATTTAACCAGCCTGATGTGACGTGTTTACAGACTGAAGGGGCGGGGCTTCGCACAGAGGGCTCGGTTTGTTTTTTTAAACCAATGACATGTCAGAGAGGGAGCTAAAGACAGCTGGGTTTGAAGAGCTCCCACCCATCCATTTTCTTCCCCTGATCCGACTCAGGGAGGCAGATTTGACGAGCTTCCCTTTTGTAAACAGCATTTCTAATGTAAACCCTCTTTTAGAGCAGACCAGCATGAAGCCATGCACAGCATCTGCCACTTAACAGGTGAGACCCTGCTCTTTATATCGGGAAACGTGATCATCAACACGTGTGTTTGTCTGATGCTCCTCAAGGTGCCGCAACTACACTGTACGCGTGCACTGTGTGCAATTTAAACCCGCTTTTGTTGCAACCTGGCAACAAGCCAGTGTACTGCTAGTGCTGGAATCCATCATAAAATCTTATCAATAACATACAAGCCCTACTTGGCCAGGCGCCTGCATATACAGCAGACCTGCTGAGACCTTGTTTCAGCAGTTGGCCTCTCTGATCACCTGATCAGGGTCTTTTAACCATTTCACGCTCTTATTTTGAAGCCAGAAATGTTCGCACTTTTGAGGTTGTAGCTCCAAAATTTTTAATTCAGTTCAATTCAGTTCAATTCAATTCAATTTTATTTAGCGCCAAATTACAACAACATTTGCCTCAAGAAATCTGCCCTCTCTTTCCGGTCCCTGTCAGAACTCTAGCTGCATGCAGGCCGTGTGTTTGTGTGTTTGTATGCTTGGACATGTGCGCTTATCTTTAATGTGTTTTTTTATCAAAACTGTCAAGCACTTTGTAACTGTATATAAAATATACAAATATATATAAATATATAAAAGTCTTGGCCGAGCCGCCTCTTCTCCAGTTTGGCTGAGAAGTAAATAAATAAATAAATGTCTCCATGTGTGCAAACCATCGTTTCTATTTACAGTGTGTGTCCTTCCTCCGCCAGACACAACGTCACCACATTTCATCCGTGGATCAGTAACAGTTGATCAGTATTTAACAGTTTGTGCCCTTACACATTTCAGTTAATTATAATATTCATCAGACTGGTTCACCATCGCTGTACGAGCCAGAAAGCAGCTGGGAAAACTCTTCATCACCTCCCCTCCGCAAAGTAAGCTGTCATTATTTTATTCTATGGAGACAAATCCTGCTTTAATCTGACACCGTGACAGAAATAAATACACCAGCAAATCGTCCTGCGCTGCATCGTATCGCTGCACATTTTGGAGTTTGAAAGTCATTCCTCTCATTTCATTCTGCTGAGACGATGAGTCGCCTGTTCACTGCTCCCTCATCTCCTCTGGTCGGGAGGAGGCGGCGGCGTGCGCCACCATATTGACAAGTGTAATCAGCGAGCCAGTGAGGTCAATGAAACGTTAAAACAGCCACAGTTTTCTCATTACCTCCAAGATGGCTGCTGATTGTCTGGCTGCTCTGGGATGTTTTTGTGCATCGAGTCAGAACCGGTTTAGTTTTTGATGAGCACCTACAGCGAACGGATGAGTCTCCCGATCAGCACGAGCTGCCGAGGTCCAAAAGCTGCGGTCGGTTTCTGATGCAGAAATGCTCTGTTGCTGCTGCTCTCTGAAACACCTTCTGGGTAAAATTGAAGGTGATGTCGGTGCCAGCGGGGCGGAAGCAGGTCACCTGATGGAGGGCAACCTGTCTCCAAACAATCACGGTCCGACTCGCACTGAGTGAATCACTGAATCACTCTCACAGAGAGAGCAAAGCTTTGCACATAACTTCCATCTCTTATATAAATGCAGACAGATTGCCAACAGGTCCATCTGTGAGCAGAACCAGCATCTTCTGAGCGTGTCTCCTCGTGTGGAAAGTTCTCGTCTTTGAGGGAACAAAATCCAGCAGTGATCCCGACTTGAAGTGGAACAAACTGTGACTGTTTTAGTCACAGCAGCAACATATCAGGACACGCTGGGGCTGCAAACTCACGTCTCTCAAATGTCTGTTCATTTACAGCAAAGCGCACACCTGTGTATGTAAATTAAAAAAAAAGGCAGTTGCCTTCAAAATAAAAGCAACAAAGTTGTTTTGTGATTTTCCCACAAAAACCCAGTAAGCCACTCTCTGATGGGGAGTTTATTAAAGAACGTTTGGTGGCTGAAATGAGTCAAACTGCATGATAATGAATCCTAATTTCCCGCTGACCTCATGCAGGCCAGTCAGAGACAGCCGAGCCCGCGGGCTGTATGATGCCCGTGTTGGATCGAGTTCCTCAAAATAGGTTGTTGGCAGTAAAATACAGAAGTAAGAATAACAAAGTGTGCACCTCATACTTCATGCTGTCTGGTTCCTTCTGCTGCAGCAATCCATATGATTTGACGAAAAGGATGAATTCAAAACTTTGTCTTCAATGATCACAACTCACTAATTCACTAACTAATCATGTGATTAAGAGCCGCTGCCGAAGGGAAATAATAAATCTGTCAAAGTCAAAGCCGGGTTGTTCCAGTTCGGGTAGCTGTGCGTGTTGGATCGTGTGATATGAGGAACCGGATAGCCGGCAGGGTCGGCTGTGTGGAAATGCAGGATTCGGAAGATAAGATGTAAACTCGAGAGGCGGCTTTATTGGTGATGTCTTACAAAATTACGCAGGTCAGGAGCTAAGAGGCCAAAATGACAACTCTTCCTGGAAAACCACTGAACAAGGAGGGACACAGGCGTGAGGGAGAGTACGACAAAGAGCAGACAGAGACCAACACCAGACATACACTCACAGGATGATGAGGGAACAGGCAAAGAGCTGGGAGAACAGCTGAAAGTAATTACAGGTGGTGAGACAGGGGAAGTAGCGCTTAGCAAAGCGAAGAGACAAGAGGTCACCAAAATAAAACAGGAAATAACTGACAGTGAGACCAGGACTAAGACACACAGAGACAAACAGCAGGAACGTGATGGGGATACGAAAGGAATTAACAAACAGGTCAGAGAGCTAAAGCTGCCACATTCACCTCTGACCTGCACCAGGATCACGATAACGAAGAAAGACGTCCCTCTCAGTGTAAAGATCAAACACACTTTATAAGAGATGATGGGAGGTCTTATACTCTGTGCAGTACTTTACAAATCTAAATCTGATTTTTAAGTCCGCTCTATTTGATGATGAACTGCTCAGTGAAAGGAAATTGAACGCCTCCTTCCCTCTCCTGTAAAAGAGATATGTGACTCTATGGGCAGCAATTCAATCTTTCTGAGCATCAGTAACTCGAGATAACAATCGCACTGCTGCACGAACACTTCAAACTGTCTTCAGATGCACTTGTTTGGATGTTTAACTGTGAAAGAAGAGTTTTATTTTAAAGCACAGACACGTAAGATGCAATCACTCCGTCCTGGACTCTGTACCTTTTTTAGCTTTCTGCACACACACACGCACACTTTCACACAATCCTCTCTGCGGTGTCCAGAGGTGGAGGCGAAAAGTGCTGCCGAGAGCCTCGGTTTGCACTTCAAAGGAGCTGCGTGGGAGGATGGTGGACTCCCGCCGGGAGCTGCAGCAGAGTCGTGAAAGGAGCAGTTGCTGCAACGTCCTCTGCTGTTAGGCAAACATCTCAGCAACCCTGAAGGCTGTTCGACAACAAGCATGGAGGAGGAGGAGAAAAAGAAGAAGAAGGAGGGGGAAGAAGGAGGAGGAGAAGAAGGAGAGGGGAAGAAGGCAAAGAAGAGGAGGAGAAGAAGGAGAAGGAGGAGGAGGAGAAGAAGAGGGGAAGAAGACAAAGAAGAGGAGGAGAAGAAGGAGGAGGAGGAGGAGAAGAAGAAGGAGGAAGAGAAAAAGGAGGAGGAGGAGGAGGAGGAGGAGGAGAAGAAGAAGAGGAGGAGAAGGAGGAGGAGGAGAAAAAGAAGAAGAAGGAGGGGGAAGAAGGAGGAGGAGAAGAAGGAGAGGGGAAGAAGACAAAGAAGAGGAGGAGAAGAAGGAGGAGGAGAAGAAGAAGGAGGAAGAGAAAAAGGAGGGGGAGAAGAAGGAGGAGGAGGAGAAGAAGAAGAGGAGGAGAAGGAGGAGGAGGAGAAAAAGAAGTAGAAGGAGGGGGAAGAAGGAGGAGGAGAAGAAGGAGAGGGGAAGAAGACAAAGAAGAGGAGGAGAAGAAGGAGGAAGAGGAGGAGGAGAAGAAGAAGGAGGAAGAGAAAAAGGAGAGGGGGAGAAGAAGGAGAAGACGAAGGAGGAGGAGGAGAAAGAGAAGAAGAGGAGGAGGAGAATAAGGAGAAGGAAGACAAAGAAGAAGAGGAGGAGGAGCGGAAAATGAAGAAGAAGAGGAGGAGGAGGTTGGTTTGAGATAGCCGGTTCTGTCACTCAGGGAATGAAACTGAGGTGACCTCAGCGGCCGAGTGCCGCCTCCTTCCCAGTGATTCCACACTTTTCTCCATGTGTGTGTGTTTCCTGTTTAAACTGCAGACTTTCTGCTTCTCCCACTGACATGTTGGTGCAGCTGATGTTCCACCACCTCAGCATCCTGAACCCATTTACTGAAACCAAGAACTCAGACTAAAGACAAAGATCAAGAATAAACAAACCGAGAACCCAACAGAATGTTAAATAATAAAGAAGAATTCAAAGGTCCAAAACTGAAAACTCTAAATCCAAAGCACTGGCTCAAAACCAGGATCACAGCTGGATGTTGTCAGTCTAATTTCTAGGTGCTCTCTCTCGTGGATGCTGCAGAACCTGGATGTGAGTTTCTCACAGATCACATGATCCACCTGTTTTCCTTCTTATAGTCTGTCAGCTTTGATTCCAAAGCTTTTTTTACCTGAGTGAGCGTCTCAGGGGAAATGATGTTCAGCATAGTGCAGTTTGTTTGTCTGTAAACAGACTTTGGAAAGCTGTGCCTGTTCCTCCTTGGACCTCAGACACCATTATTTAAGGTTCTACACTCGGTTCTCCTCATTTCCTGCCTTAGAGGCGCACGCTTCTCTCCTACAACAGCATCACTTTCCCTGCTTCACCTGGAGGTAAACATGATTCCTTATATAGAGAGATGGGGGCGGGGCAGTATGCAGATAGCATGCAAATTGGATGGAGATTGCACAGCCCCCTATGAGCAAACACTTGGCAGCAGTGGGAAGGAAAAACTCCCACACAAGAGACGAGAGCCAGAGAGCGATAAGAAGTAATGATTAAACGCAGAGTTGATTTCTATATGTGGACATCGCTGCACGATCTCAGGCTCTTCCTGTAAACTGTTCATGGTAGTTTTCTCATTTGTTTACAGGGAAGAAAGAAACACGGAGCATTCATCATGAATTATTGTTACTTTATAACTGCTTTTATTTAAAAAGTCAAATTTAGTTCTTAGTTTGAAGTGTCACCTTCAGGCTCTGAAAGAGCCCTGCGGGGAGGCTGGTCTGTCTGGGCTTGACCAGGTAAAGCAGTGGATCAGCTCTGTGAACGAGCCGGCGCCGTTGGATCCCTTTAAGGAGTGCAGCCGCTCACGGCTCTCATAAACAAAGCAGAAAGTGGGTGTGAGGAGCAGAGGAGGGCCGCGCAGGTTGAAAGAAAAAGTGCAGCATCTCTCAGGATCTTTGATGGCAGACTGTGAGACAGATTACACTCATCTATTATCTCCATGTGAATGACTCTGCAAATTGTCTCCTGTCTGCTGAGTTTATTTTGCATGACTAATAAGCAAAACATTTACACTGGGGCTGCAACAAATGAGTGCTTCTGTTATTAATATAGTTTATGTGAGCTCCATAAATAGTAAATACCAAATGGCGGCTCCCAAAGTGAAGTTGTTCTCATCAGTCATTTTAGGAGCTGGACAAAGAGCAGATCTGCCAGTTTTTCCTGCTTTTGTCTCCGAGACAAACAACTGTGGCTGTTTTTAATGTTTAAATGCACACAACAGTTTATTAAAGGCAGTCTGCAGACAGAGCGTACCTGAGCTGCAAACACTCAGTTTTCAGTGGCAGCTCCCGCTCTGTGACAATCCTGCGTCAGGCAGAAGGGTTTCCAGCTCAGGGGATGCATGACCCTGATGACATCAACAGACCCTGAATATGGACTTTGATTGGGACTCACAGTTTGAACTCAGCCACAGAAAGCATTGATGCGGGGTTTGGCAGGTGCAGCTGTGTGGGGAAAATAATGACTTAGAAATCAGTCCCATAAAAACTTGTTTTGGGAGCTCTGGTATCAGCGGGCCTGTGCTGCTCCTCTGATCTGCTCCATCGTGGATTAAACTCACCAAGACACGAGCAGACGTGTCACGAGCTGCATGGCTCAGCCCTGCACACTGTGTAACCAGTCCAACTTCACCACATCACTGCAAACTAACCAGTGCAGCCTGCGCGTTCACCTACCTCCATGCGGCCTTTGAATAACACAAAATTAGCATACTCTAATTAGTTTTGCTCGATCTTTCACAAAAACACAATTCAGCAACGTATCTAAAAACTCTAAATCAGGACGTGTAAGATTTAAATTTCCAGGTGACAGAATTTCATCTCTCCGTGTAAAATACGACAGCTGTGCGTTTAACTCACACGTTTTGTGACAAACTGTTTGTTGAGCTGTTTGAAAAGTTGGATGTGAAATTTAAAAAAGTTGCTCCGTTTATGCTCGCTCCTCTTCCGCAGCCAGCTGGATGCTCGGGGACTGCAGCGCAGCTTTACATCCGCACCATGAACGCCTCACAGACATGAGAGGGGAGAAGGATGCATTGAGGCTGTACGCGGAGCACAGGATGCCATTATTTTATTATTCCTGAGCAACGATCCGTCTGCTGTCACTGCCAGACACTCGTGCATCAACCTGCCTATCAGATTTAATAATTCATTAAGTGAAGGTGTTCCACTTTCCCGCTTTAACCCCTGATTATGTTTATAACTGGCATCAGAAGAGTGTGAAGGCGCAGATGGTTTTGGAGCTGTCCAGGACTCCAAACTGAAGGTTGCTGCTACATTCAGTGTGTTACTATGAACTAACTATAATCAGGAATAAGTTTAGTGACGCCCATCTGATCAAAAGCCAAAATAGCCAGTGTCAGGATACCTGATTAACAGAGGGACCTTTATTTAGGGGTCAGACCAACCCTGGAGAGACAAAGAACTGGGAAACTGCCATCACGTAACAAGCAGACTGTGGTGGCATTTGAATCCCAGTAATTACTCTAAGCCCAAACTTCAGCTTTGGTTGTGCCAGCAGAAAATCCTGAGTAAAGTATTTTATTTAGCTTTGACAGTGTGTAGCTGACACACAGTGCACCCGCCCCCTACGACACCTCCTGCAGGTGGTGGGTTTACAGGGCCCGGCCCCAGATAAGGGGAAGAGGATGGATGGATGGAGCCTCTGGCTGCCTGTGTTCTGTTTGTTGCTGAACACAAATGAGACTGAACAAGACCACCCATAAAACCTGCTGCTCAAAGAGGCCTTAAAGGTCTTTCGATTTCAGCACAGAGCATTTGAATTCAGTCTAAAGAGAGAAAACTCGTACTCTGCCAGCTTTAAATCACTCGTCAGCGAGAAAAGTGGAGCCGCTGAAACTAAATCAGAAGTTTAAACTGTAAAAATGTGACGATGGGGAACAAAACCCGCAGAAACCCACTCCGTGCTCAGGCTGTCGATTCATTTCCGTCACATGTGAAAGGTGTCGCAGCACCTGCGTGTCAGCTGTGGGCCCCGCTCTTCATCGGGAGGCTGAGAATAGCTGCACTCAGATCAAAGGCAGCTTTGGAGGAATGAGCGCGGGAGGCAGTGCGAGTGTACCCGCAACTGTGAGATCACAGTTTGTGCAGGAAGGAAAGTTTCAGACAGGAGAACAGCTGCTGAGGCTGAGGTGGAAAACACTGGGAGACGAACTGAAAGCAGAGCCAATAATGATCTGCACTCGTTTAAGCTCATGTCTATGGTAGCTTGGAGTCTTTGTGCAATGACCTCTGATTGGTCATTTTGCATCTCGTAGTAATTCTTTTGTGTCACTTTGCTTTGTTGAGTCTCTTCGTGGTACTTTTGTTTCTTTTTACATACATAAAAAAATACTTTATGAAAAAGTTCTTCAAGTTTATCGACTCTGAAAAATGCTCCCAGGCTCTCGATGAGACTCGGAGTCCCCGGCGACTTTGACAGGTCGATGTGACGAGTGGCGCTAAAGCTGATGAGCCGGGGGTGCAGGAGTCCCACAGCACAGAGGGAGAAATAAGCCCGCTCCAATCAATGTGGCTGCGAGCCGAGGAAACTCTGAAAACAATGAGTCATCCTCCACGGAGGGGGAGACCAAGAAGCCTGGAAGAGTGAGGGGATGAGGAGCCGCGCAGACTGCGGCAGGTGCAGAAACGATGGGTGTTTGGTTTCCTGCAGGGACCCGCACACAAACACCCAAACTGGGTTTTTACAGCATCTAAATTACTTCATATTCTCTCACTTATTGTTTGAGCTTCTGTGTACTCCAATATCCCACTTCAAACCAGCCAACCATCTCCACAGAGATCACAAGTTGACCCCACATTTGCTCTCTTTTATTATTCTTGTTTTGTATGTTTTATATATTAGCTTTCATATTAGCACACAATTACAGAAGAGCTACATGCTAGAAACATTGCTGCCCATTTACACAGACTTCTCCTCCTTCTTTTGTCTTTTTTTTTGCCAGCACAGCAACACTCACACCTCGCTCATGTTTGTTGATAATTTGATGCTTTGTATCCATGGTCATCGTCCTTCTCAGCACCGATCTTGGCATTCGCTTTCTTTGGACCCGTGGTTTAAAAAAAAGGAATGTTCCAAAATAAATGTGGAACATAATCAAACACAGCAACAACCATCCGACGAAAACGAGTGCACAGTGAGAGGGGGAAAACGAACGAAGCGCTCGGATGGTGCATTTTCACTCACTCGTAACTCAAATATTTGCTAAAAATTCGACCAAGCGACCGCTCGTATCTAAAAAAAACTCTCAAATCAGGGTACCACTGTATCTGTAATATATCGTTGAAATGGCGGAAAATCGACAGAAATATGGTAGCAAATTGGAGCAAATTAAATAGCGCACCCTGCTGGTACTGCGATTCACTGCAACTTCAGCATGCGTGTCCGTTTCACGCCTACGAGAGGCAAAGCGTGAATTGGACGCAGTAAACAGGCGGCTTTATTACACGCTGATACCGGGTCGATGGTATCCAGGTTTAAGGATCTTCTTCTTGGCTTCTGCATTCATTTATCAGCTAATGAGCACTTTAACTTCAGCTGCTTTCCACATCATCGTTTCAGTCTTTTGGACCCTTAATTTTAAATGATATGGTTGTTTCATCATGGAGCCTCAGGAAGACTTAGTGTCTCAGGAAGTTCGTGGAGTAATTCTGGGAGCTGAGGTCCATGATTTGTTAGGTTTATGCTGCAGAAGCAGGTTCTGAAAGCGATTTATTTATTCATCTTCATTAACATGAAGTGGAAACCAGACATTACACAGCTGAGTGCAGTAGCTGAACAGTCTGCAGCAGAGGGTCATTAACCACATATTTCCACATGTTTTTATAACAGAGCAGAGAAAATCTGATTGTGATTTTGATTTCAGGATTTATGGTGAGCGTGCAGGCAGCGGCGCTCGTCTGTGTCTTTAGAACATTAAACATACATGGCTGAATCCTCCATTGATGTCTCTACGGGGGTGGGGGGGCGGGGCCGGGGGGGGGGGGGTCATGCTGCAGGTAAAGGTGTTTGCAGGAGCAGAAACTCGCCCTTCACTCACGTCTCTGGCTTCACTGTGACTCTCGGTGGTGTTTGCAGTGCAGTCTCACAGCAGTGTGTGTGAATGTGCTCTAATCTAAAGTCATGCTGATAAACAAACACACTCCTTTCCTTGCCCTCATAAACAGCCTCTGCTCTGCATTAGTGATTTGAATTGAAATGTTTTGGAAAGTGGAACTCTATTAAAGGTGTTTAGCACTAAAACATTTCCAGTTTAAAACTCTGTCCTTGACTGTAACCTCTCACCGGTTTGCAGATAACATCACTTAATGGTTTAAATTCTGCACGAATTTTGCATTAATTGCTTCTGCGTATTTCTTCCCATCTGCAGGGACAAAGTGCTCTCATCTGCAGCAGGCTTCTCCTCTTCTTTGAGCCGGGCGCCATACCGACGCACGCGTTCCTCAGAAACAAAGTTAACATTAAATAAGCAATAAAAAGAAACACTTCCCTTCTTGAAACGACTACTTGACCTTTAGGATGATTACTCCCGCGTTTTCTTTTTAGTGTGGCGTGTCAGACGCGTGTGAGGCTGCTGTGAGAGACGCTTCAGAAGAGAAAGAACTCAAAAGGCTGCTGTTAGATTTGGGAAAGGTGGGGAAAAAAGAAGAGACAGCAGCTGAACAGAGCAGCACACAGTAACCATGTTTCCCACCTTAGAGGGCAGAGTTGAGCTGCTGTCCCGCTGCTTTCTCTCAGTGCACTCAGACACACACAGAGGTTACTGAAGCTGCTGCTGATGGGATCGCACTGAAAGCAGGACATGAGGGGCGGGTTTCACTGCAGACAAAAGAGGTGTGAGAGAGCATCGCTACATCAGAAACCTGTTTTCACGGCCAGTCTGTGGGCTCTTCACAGGAAACACCTTCGATCTGTGCGTACACGCTGCTGACGAGCTCTTATTTGACACTCGCTGAGACAGAATCAGGGCCAAAAGAGCTTCTCGGGACTAATTCGCTGTACTTGGTGAATTAAGTGTTTCAGAGCTGAGTGTTTTTGTTGCACACATTCGTACAAAGAGTTTACCACGACCAAGCCTGCAGCAGATCTATAACGAGGCTCTGAGGTGCCTCATTAATGCAGACGCTCGGAGCTTCTGAACATTTTATCAGACAGCCGGCTTCTTTAGCAGACAAACAGCTTCAAGAGCTCCTCACAGCAAAGAATGAAATACTATCACAGTCTTCACATTACTACTCAGCCCCGAGGTTGTTCTTATTTGTAGGGAATTACAAAGAGGTAATCTTTAATTCCTGAAGCGAGCCTGTGAATCATAAACAACCAGAAAAACTGCGCGAGTTTTAGAGGAAAGTCACTGATTAAACATGTGCAGGAATCCTTCCCGATGTGCTCCCTGCAGAGGCTGTGAGCAAAGATGACACGGCTCCTTCCTTAGTAATCAATGAGTCCTTCATAATCAGCCCTTTATTTATTGAAAGCAACAGCTGCATTCGATTAAAATGACCCAAACTGGTTACAATGTTTGCCTCGACCTCCTGTGGGGTACAAATCTGCTAATGACCCCCAATTCATTATAACAGGAGTGTCGCCTGGAGCCGTGAATGTTAACGGTTCAGCCGGGGTCAAAGTTCAGGGAAAGTTCTTGAGTGGAACTATTAGCTGACACCACATCACACCTGCAGTAAACTTTAATCAAATTTAATCTCGATCACGATTTTAGCTTCAAGATCAAGACTTCAGCTCATCTCCAGCCACACCACCTGACCACGTGCACCAATCACAGCTGCTCCCTGCAGCTGCAGAGTTAACGAGTTATACTGATGCTTTACATCTTTATCTTTAGATATCAACGTTCATCTGACCGTGAACGCCACGAGATGACATGTTGGAAAAATAAAGGAAGCTAAAGCAGCGACGGGAGCAGATACCAGGGTGAAAGGGGAGAGGCAGAGGAAACATTACAGCAGGAATCAGGTGTCATATTCACACCTGTTCAAACGGATGAAGCGGATCCTGGAATGGTGCCACCGCGCGCCGGTGCCACAACGCGTCTCCCAGCCTCTCCCGTTGAAGCTGCTGGGGTTCTGGGAGCGAGACAGGAGGCCCGACAGTCCGTCAATACCAAAGGTTCTCCTCCAGCTGCTCCCTGCACATTCCAGGACGGCCCTGTCTGCGCTCTTTGCGCGCCTCATGTGGATTTTTGTGTGTTTTTTTAAAGACATGTCAAAGATGGGAATAAAAAAAGAAAAATCGATGCGTTTTTTCTGCTTCCCGTCATATCTGCTGCAGCCGGCGCTAAAGGAGCCCTTTGATTCCCCATCCCTCAGCTGGTTGACATTTATTTCACAAACACTTGACATTTGGAAATGGGCTCCCTGTGCGAGCGCTGTGTGTGCGCACTTGTAACCTGCCTGTTCGTGCATGCGTGCGCGCACACACACACAGCGCCATTAGGAGCCTTTGTGCAGAGCAGCTGGATGGACCGGTGTCTCAGTCTGGACTGAAATCGACGGAGGTCTGAAGACTTGAGTCAATTTTTACCAGAACACACACACACACACACACACACACACACACACACACACACACACACACACACACACACACACACACACACACATACGTCCTATTCACTGGAGTTTTCTGACTTTTAAACACTTTAAATCACTGAAAGTTGAGAGACTCAAATAAGAAAAGTTCACATTTTTATTTCCGCCCAAACACACCTAAGAAATGTCAGATATTTCCTTACTTGCTGGTGAATTTTCTGCATTCATTTATGATGATAATATGCAGCACCAGGGGACACTTCTCCATATACTGGGAGGGTTTCTGCGTCCTCGGCTTCATGTTTTTCATGAGGAGCAGATGAATGCATGTTCTGATATGCTCACGCCACTCAGAAATGAAAGTATCCAATCCACTCGCCTGTGCAGTTCTGTTGGATTTGCACAAACATGTTCATATATGTGGAGTTAGAAAGTAGGACCAAACTGGAGCACTGCACACAAACATTGACATTTTGCTTATTGACATTATGCTTCTTTCATCATCTTTAATTGTTTTTGGGGAGCTCTCACATCACTCTAATATCTGTTGGTAAATAGAGATTTACAGCAGCAGCAAATGGCTAACTAGATTAGCTTTTTTTCCCTTTGTTGCCCCAAACTGACTCTGGATACAGATGAGTAAGTTCCTCAAGTCTGGAAACTGTTCTGGACCAAGAAATAAGCCTCCAGATTATTTCTCCCTTTCAGCGTTAAATTAATAATTAATAATAAATAAGATATGAAAAGTTAATTTGTCTGTAGATGGACAGAATCACATTATAAGGAAGGACTACATGAATGTCACCCAGCTATGAGTCCATAAGTCAAATCAGTCCAACTCAAAGACAGAAAGTTCTGCAGAACCTTCTAAATTCACCAAAAAGCCTGAAGTTTTATTCTGGGCTCTGAAAGCCTCATGAACAGAAGCTCGGAGCAGTTGCATTACACCAGCAATATGAAATAAACTTCTCTCTCTTGGACTGCCGTCTTTAATCTGTCTGATATTTTCCAAATGAGTTTTTCAGCATCACTCTGAGACAGGGTGTTCCCACTCTAATTCCTTATCATCAGGATGTCCCAATAGCGCTTTGAAAAGCCTCCGGCTGATCTGAGATCTGCGACAGCGACTAGAGAAAGAGATCATATTTCTCCCGTATTAGCTCGTCTGCTTTGGCTCCAGGTTATTGACTTTCGTTAACTGCAGCTAAATGCAGATGAGCAGAATCAGGCGACGGCTCACCTGAAGCACTTCACTGCGTTTCGGGTGAAACGGCAGCTTCTCGTGCAGGAAAAGCATCACGGCGTTTGGAGTGGTTTGTGGTCTGAGCTCCTGAAAGCTCGGGGACCTTCAAATTGCGTTTGAAGGAATAAATCAGATGTTTCGTAACCCGAGAGCAGAGACGAGCAGAAAGGCAGAGCAGGGGGAGAGTGCATGCTGAAAGGAGCCTACAGTCATGTAAGGAGCATCTACTTTGAGGTCTGTATTTTTACTGTTGTAAAAGATCAGCTCACACACATTCATTTAAAGGTAATACCTTCATCCATCTCCAGGCCTCTTTGGAGATTCCCAGTCCTCAGATTATTCCATATTTAAACTCATACAGACACAGAAGGACACCAAATTCAGCATTCCGGCTTTTTACCATTTCATACGTTTCCAATGTTAAAGGTGGGTTTTGTAATTACCCTCTGCAAATGTTAATAAAACAGTATCCACCAGGGGGCAGCGTTTTACACATTTGTGTGTTGAAATGTTTTCTGACGTTCGCTTCTGTCTTTCCAACGTTTGATATTTCCTTTTAGTGTTTTTATTTAAACTTAAATTGAAACTAAGGTTGTTGTACTCCACAAACCTTAGAAACATGGTGTCTAACCAGATACTTACTCTGGATGGCATTACCCTTCCCAAGGCTTTGAATAATCAGGCCCCATCTTATCTTAAAGACCTCGTAGTACCGTATCACCCCAATAGAGCACTTCGCT
>JAVDPK010001503.1:450770-461088 GCA_034780415.1 Cichlasoma orientale
TCCCAGTTTGGATTCAGGAGACAGACACCCTCTCTATTTTTAAGATTAGGCTTAAAACTTTCCTTTTTGATCGAGCTCATATTTAGGGCTGGATCAGATGAGCCTGAACCCTCCCTTATTTTAGTTTTGATTACTTTTCTAATGTATGTATTTTATAGTAATTCCAAAGTCTCTCAAAAAACTAATTATTTATGAATTTTTAATTATTGTAAATGAGCCCTCACACCCTGCTTTCAGTACCTTCACAGCCCACAAGGGGGCCACCACCCAAACTTTAGGAATATGAGCTCCCAACAATTAATTAAGTGGCTGGTTGACATAAAATATATGTAAATGTAATGTTAATTAATCATGAAGACCATTTTGTAAATAATTTATATGTTGTAGAAGATCAGTTTTTAGGTATTTGAAGGAATTCTTTTTTTTAAATGTTATTTTTAAAAAATAAAATAATCAGTTTGGGGTCAGACGTGTTGGTCATACGAAACAAAACAATCAAAAAGTGCTTTGTCCAAAATCTGGTTTTATGGTAATGAGATACAGGATTTATACTTTTAAGACATTTTCATGTTTTTGTGCATGAAGAACTTATATATTTCTACATAATTATTAGCACAAAAATGCTAATTTGTTGATCCAATGCTGTCTGAGCTGTGGGATTAACATTTTGTTTGTTTTATGTCACAGTATATTAAAAAAAAGGGTCTTTCTTAAAGCCTCATTAGTGTTTTGGCCACCATCATGCTGAGAGTATAAGTTTAGACCAGCAGATGGAGAGCGTAGTTATTAGCTAACACTAAAGCTTTGTTAGCACGCTCCAACAGCACAAACCTGCCAAAGGACAAATACATACAAGTTTATTCCTGGAGTAAAACTGTATATTTTAACATGGGGATTGACTCACTTTTGGAGCCAGCCTCAAGTGGTCATTAGAGGAACTGCAGCTTTGAGTTTTGGACCTGGAGGGGCCCCCAGTACTGCAAACAAAGCTGCCTCAGAACATCCCGACATCATCAGACACAAACACTGAGACCGTCCCTACTTTCCTCCATCTTTAAAGGGAAACACACGAGCTGCACGCGCCTCCTCTGCAGTCATCTCTGGATGAGACATTTCTATTTTCAGCATCACTGATATTATCTGTTTGACGGGGGAGGGGGCATTATCCCCTGTGGTATAGCAGCTTGATTACATAATCACTTTGATATCGTAAATGCATTACAGTGAGAAGATAACCCTCAGGGCAAAAAAAACCATCTCACCCCTTCTGGAGCTTCGGTTTGCCGTCACACTGTCAGTGTGACGGCAAACCGAAGTCTGACCAGCACAAGCTCCAAGCTGGAGCCACTTCTTGTTTCCTCGAGTTACTCATATTTCTTCTGAGGCATGAGTAACGACAAAGCCACCGAATACTCTAATATTTGGCTGCAGGAGAAAAAAACAGGCAGGGGGATAATGGCAGGAGGAGCTGGAGGGATAAAAACATTTGCTTATTCATGTTTGTTTGTGACACACTCGAACAGAGAACATGTGTGCTGTTGCTCTTTGTCTCTTCTTTTAATTGGAATTTCTTTTTTCATAAGCCACATCTCAATATTTCATGTTTCTTTTATTATCTCCTGTGGTGTAACAGTGCTGCCCACAGCCGTCTGTGAAGCTAAACCACAGTTTTCACTGTTTATGGTGGGATGTTGATGGACACGTCCTCAGTTACTTAGACCTCCGTCACACGGGCCTAGAGCCCGGTTGGAAACTGCCTAGTAACCACCAGCCGCAAGGGAAAAAAGTGTATTCCCGTCTGCATTTACTCGTCTCTTCGGGAGCTTATTGGACTCATTTAGAGCCGCTGTACATCATGCTGTAAATAGCTACATATCCACTGTAACCGCTCCACCCTCCCACTCAAACATGACCTCACAGCCTCCATCATCCCCTTTTCCTGCTCCACAGACAAGCTGCACATTCCTCCAGTCAAAGCTTGTTTTTCCTCCTTTTCTCCTCTTGTTGTACCTGCACTGCAGCTGGCGCTCGGCTGCCGGATCAATGCCAAACACAGAGCGCTCCTGTGGGCGTCTGTTCTCGGGCGGCTGTTTGCATCAGTCGTCATCCAACATATCTCCTTCGCTGGCTGGCACCACCACCCATCTCCTCCCCAAGACACACACACACACACACACACACACACACACACACACACACACACACACGCACACACGCACACACACACACACACACACACACACACACACAGAGCGCCACACTTCTCCACACTAGTAAAGCCGCCACGCGCCATCTGCTCCCTTCAAGATTGATGATTGATGCACCGCCCGTATAAAAGCTGCGGGGATGACTCATCGACTCCCCGCCACGATGCCGGGTGCAGTAAGAAGGTGTGTGTGTTTCTCCTTCTCTGTCATATGTCACCTCACTGAGTCTCCACCCCATCAGGGCAGTAAAGTTTGCACTGTCCCAAGTTATTAACCTACAATCAATGCTTTTTGATCAATTGCGCAGCTCGTTGAGCGAGTCGGAGAATTTTTCAGGGCTGAACTGACCCTGACGGGTTTTACAGCGCGCTCACTTGTTCAGCTGCAAGATAACGGGACTTTTTACTGCTTCGATATGCATGCATGCATCCATCCATCCATCCATGCATGCATGCATCCATCCTGTTCCATTTATCCAATCCAAGGTCAGAGGGTATGGACTGAGCTCGACCAACAAGGCCAATGAACAATGTAGCAGACTGCCCACGAGTGTCCTTCTCTTCCTTTAATATTTTGGGGTGCCAGTCAGAGTCACATCTGGCAATAGTTTTTTTTAAAGAATTAAAACAATATTTGAGTCATTTTGTCTTCTTGCAGATTTACTGTGGATATGGCTGTATTAATGCAGCAGCAATGAGTGTACAGAGTAGGAGAGAAGCAAAGAGATGTAAATGGGTAACAGCCAGCGGAGTGTAACTGCGCTGAGGCAGATGAAGCCACGTGAACACAGTAACAGAGTATTTCACCTGGTTACAAATTGGCCATTATAGTTTCCACAGTTCATGGTTGCTCCTCGACATTAATTTAGCCCAGAGCTGTGACCCCGGAGCTGTGACCCCGGAGCTCTGACCTTCCTGTATACAATCAAAGCTAATAATTACGTTAGTCCCGCCATGCAAAAACAGTTATCCTGTTCCTGTCCTGCAACTGTTAGTTTGGGTTATAAAGCAGGCATCTCTGCTAACGTTCACTGTGCTCAGATAGGCTAAACCAGCAGGTCTTTTTCAGTCTGACCAAAGTGATTGAAGCTCACATGCAGCATTTTGGAAACTGCACCACTGTTAGTCCTCGTCCTGTTACGTGTAATCCTGTGTGATGGTGCGTTTGGCTTCCACTATATAGCGGCCTTACCTGGGCTCCACCCGTGCCCAAACACACCTCCAAGTTTTGGAGACGTACATGAGAAGCTACAAAAACCAGAGAGTGCTGACTGGCAGGAACAATTAGCAATAACAACAAACTCTACAAAGACTGAGAATGTTTGAGAGATTACAAGAAGCTCTCAGGGAGTTTTGTCTTGTACTGGGATCACATAAAAAACACGACAAGTACTGAGCTGGTATTACCGTCTCGTACGGCTGCGTGGACCCAAATACAGAACCCGGGGAAACAGGAAGGAACTCAAAGAGCAACTTTAATGCCGTTATGTGCAAAGATACAAAGTAAACACAACTGCAGGAGCAGGGAAACACACACGCATGAGGGTGACTCACACAGTAAATACACACCAGGCAATTAGGAAGGAAACACAGCTGCAACAAACCAGGAAAAAGCAGACAGGGAAGGTAAAAGTCAACAGGAAGCACACACGATTTTCACAGTAAAAACAGGAACTAATACTGAAACACAAACTCAAGCATCCGAACTTAAACAGCCACGGAGACACAACCGGAAACAGAACGTGATCACAAAAGAACTAATATTCCACAACCAGGACACACGGACTCAACCTGGAGGTAAGCTAAGAGGATGGACTGCTGGAGGATATACTAAAGGAAAACATCAACCTGACTAAACACACACGATCCTCAAAAAGCCCACAGAGACAAAACCGTGACAACAGTCATCTTTGAGGTTTGGACCCTGCTGTACGGGCCAGGGTCAGAGCAGTGTAAAGGGCTGAGTACCTTCTCTCTGTTATAACAGAATAAAACATGACAAATAAAGAAGCTGCAGAGTGTAAAAGCAAACACTTATTCACACTTTATTTCCTAAACCTGTTTTCATATCTGTCCCAGCAGCCTCACATTGTTCTGTTCCTTTGAATGCTGAGCTGTGATCTAATTCCTCATTGAGATGCAGATGAAGGGCCGACCTGCCTCGGCCTCGGCTCGCGGCGGCCGGGGTCGCTTGCTCTCCCCTCCGTGATTTCAGCTCATCATCTGCAGCAGAGACCAACAGGATCTCCTCCTCTTTTTCACACACAGCTGCACTTCACCTCTCTGTGACCTCACTGTGCTGCGTGTTGAACCACGCTGGTACGCAACGCCGCTGATCCAAATTACACTCACGGGGGCAGAAGATCACAGTGCAAGTAGAGAAAGTTAACACAGCTCACATTTCAAAGCATTTTAAACAAAAGCAGTCAAAATGCCATCATGCACGGTGATCCTCAGTGACAGGAACCAAGAACCGTCCCCGTCTGAGCAGCTGAGACAATCCAACACCCTGCTGACTGCTGTCTATGTGAGGGACGTGGGACAGATGAGTGCTTCAGCATTAGCTCACAAACTGGAATCCACCAATGATGATAAATGACTCGCTCCCTGTGTAAACACTGAGCAGCAGCATCAACAATAGTAAAGCCCAGAGGGGTCAATGGGAGGTGACCATGTCAGCAGGAAGTACGGGGCATGAAAAAATGTACCCTGAACTGTGTTTGTTCTGCCTTACAGCTAGCTTGCGTGGTAATGCAGATGAATTAAAGCTAGCTTACACCCAACCACCCAACCCCAGAGGTGTTCTACTGGATTTAGGTCAGGTGAGCGTGGGGGCCAGTCAATGGTACCAACTCCCTCATCCTCCAGGAACTGCCTGCATGCTCTCACCACACGAGGCATCGTTGTGCACCTGGACGAACCCAGGACCCGCTGCACCAGGATAGCGTCTCACAGTGGGTCCTAAATGTCACCTTGATACCTGATGGCAGTCAGGGTGCTGTTGCCTGCAGAGGTCTGCGTGCCCCTCCATGGATATGCCTCCCCATCACTGAGCCACCACCACACCTGTCCTGCTGAACGATGTTACAGGCAGCATAACCTTCTCCACGGCTTCTCCACACCCGTTCACCTCTGTCATGTGCTCAGGGTGGACCTGCTCTCATCTGTGGAAATCATGCAAAACTAGTGAAGAACTGTAAAAGCATTCCCGTCTCACTGTGTTCCCTGTAGCACACCTGAAGCAGCTCAAACTGATTAACAACCTTTACTAAGATTAAAAAGTGTCCTTTCATTTTTTTTTAGCAGTTTAGATGGAAATATATGATGAACTTTAGTCCAATTATAAGTCTCTGGGACATGTGTGCAACCATTTGCAATATTAATCGTTACCCAGGTAAAGACAGGTCACTGCCTGCCTGATATTTTCCTCCACAGGGAGACAAGTGTTCCTATAAAATATACACTTCTGTCGTATCTCTGCTGATGCATCTCATTTTATTTGCATTGAGGGCGATTTAATTAAAGGATTCACCAAGTGTGAAGCAAATAAACTGCCACAATGCCCTGACCTGACGGCGTATGACAGCAGATAGCTTCAGGACTTGTGGGGGTGACATTAACATGCATGGCTGAAATAATTGGACAGTGAATTAACCTTTCTGAGTATATTGTTCACCATAGCGTAAAATGATGATCACAAGCGAAGGAACGCAGCAGAGGAATACTAAATCCAGCGTGTGAGGAAAGCTAGCTTTGAATCTGCAGAGCTGACGTGCAGCGAGACAATAATCAGTTTGGAGTAAATGAGGAGAGAGCAGCGTGTTTTCAGTGAGGGATGCTCATCTCTGTCTTACATGCATTAGTCCTTTAATAGTTACGATGTAACAGTTATTATCAGTTTATTACACATTGCTTCACAAATATATAACGTAACTGTCCCTCAGTTACAATAAAAAAAAATCATTTTGGGGTTGTTTCAGACTCGAGGTTTGACCTACAGTGCTTCACAAATTTATTAGATCGCGTGTCTTAAAAATAAGAAAATGCAAAAAAATTTTAGAAGTCTGTTAAAAACTTATTTTTAAGGAAATAACTGAATTCATGTTTTTATGCCTGAATTTGAGCCGGCACACTGGACGATTCTGAGACGTCTGAAAGTGTTCAAACATAACATCCAAAAACTAAAATATAATGTAATTTGGCTTCTTACTAAAAATAAAAAAAAGAACGTACTTTACTGTTTTTGCTTTTTTTTTTTTTAAATAAAACTTTTTAAAATTAATGGATAAAAACATTTATATTTTATCATTAAAATATTTTGATTAAAGAGCCTGCATGTGCTGCTGAATGGACAATCACAGAAACATAAGGGATGCGTTCCATAATTACACATGCTGTTAATTTAGGGCAGCTGTGGCATAAACTTTACATCGAGGGGGGGTCTAATATTTGTTAAGCACTGTCCCAAAATCCTTCATGCTCAGCAGCCGTCTTTGTAACGCCTCTGGGAAGTTTGTGGATTAAAGCCTCATTGAAATGAATAATAATTTGTAAACACAGCGCTCACAGGGACAGAAACATGGCAGAAACACGAGGTGGACGAAGCTATTGTGTCACCTCCCGCTGGGTTTTGAAGCCTTGACATTAGTGTTCTGGCAGCCCCATACCTGCTGCTAAATGTGACACACACAGGAACAGCCAAACACTGAAGCAATCAAGAACAACCAGACTTTCCAATATTCCCAATGTTTGCTATCTTAATGTCACGTCTACAGCATCTCTCAAAGCTGCATCTGAAACAGTTCACGGAACAGTTTCTGCTTAAACTGCAAATAAAATACAGCCTTTGCCCCACACCTGGGGCTTTTCTGTCCGTGTGTGATAACTGTGTATGGATCGAGACTGATTGATGATCAAATGTTTAATCTTTTACAAATGTGCTACAAATTCTATTTGCATCATTACTAAATCACAATAATTCAAACTACAGATGCAGTTTGACAAGTTAAAATTCATAAAGATAAATTTGTTTTCTGTCACATGTAAGTAAAAAATGATCACTCGTCACGTCCCGGGCCGTTTGCCCACTGCTGTGTGTTTTTCCTGTGAGCTTCTGTTTTTGTTGTATCTCTAGTTGTTTCTTTACAGTTTAGATTCTCAGTTATAGTTATTTGGCTTTTACCCATATTTACTGTATCCCGGTCCTCTCGTCTCTGTGTTCCAGTGTCTGTCTGTCTCTGTGTCTTTGTCCCTGGTCTCTTGTGGATTCAATTCCTCGTGTTGTGCCAAGTCTGCGTTTGTGTCTTGTTTGGTCACTTCCTGTTTTATTTTGACAGTCCCGTGTTTCCTTCCTTTGTGTCATTAGTCTCATGTGGTTCACCTGTTGTTCCCTGCTGTCTCCACTCTCTGATTACCTTGTTGTGTCCCAGCCTGTTTTTCCCTTTTTCCTCCCAGGCCTGTTATTTTGGCTCTAATCCAGCCTCGGTTAAGATTTGAGTTTTTGTATCCTGTAAGAAGATTTTGGCATTAAAGCTGCCTTCAAGTTAAGTGTGTTGTCACACGTCCTGCATTTGGGTCCAACGCTGCCACCCACACACTAACCCTGACACTTAAAGCACCTTGAGGTGACTGCTGTTGTGAGTTATATAAATAAAGCTAAATTGAACTGCGTTTACTTCAGTCTTGTGTTCAAATATTAGATTTTTACTGATCAAAGCTGAAGCACAGAATTCTTGGATATAGCACATACCGTTGTTTTTGTCAAAGAGAAAAGCTCCTGAAGGCACCACCACTGCAAACGCTTCAGTGACTCCAATTAGGCCGATTGATCCCAGCTCACTGTGTCAGTCAAAAGGGTGGTGCCCTAACTCCTGCATAGGGGTGATGGATGGAGTCACCTCTGTACAGTTTTTACTGAGCTACATAAACTCTGACCAGACCGCTAAAAATAACAGAAGTAACATTTCAGCTATTAGAAAAGATTCCAACATGATTGGCATGAACCGCCTCTTTGGGGGAGGGGGAGGACAATCCCCACTTCTGCATGTTAACAATGCCTCTTCATAACCTCTGTGACTCACATGGAAGGCCCCTTCTTAGAATCAGGAATTCCTCATTTAAAGTCAGAGCGACGGTCCATCCACACCATCGTTTGCACTTTGTGACATATTTTTGTTGGAAAGGAAGACGGACTCTGAGAAGCTCTGAAAGGGAACACGTGCTCTCTTAACAAGATGAAAAGCTATTTTGTTGGTCCGGCACGACGGAGGAGCCCCGGGGGCCGATCGCTCGTCCTATACGCGGGAGATGAGTCTGTGACGCTGTATCGGTTCCGTGCTACAGTCTACTTGAGCCACCGAGGTGGCCTTAAGCGACTTCATAATGATTACAGATGTTTAAATAAGCATATTGCTGTTCTTTCCTAATATCAGAGCACATTCACTCCACAGCATTAATGATTCAAAAGCAGAAGTTTATGCGACTCTTTTGGATAATAAATTATTTAACCAAGCTGTGCTCCCGCTTCAAAATCACAACACCCTGTGCCTAAAGACCAAATGGTAAATCATAATCTACTTAATTAATTTTATATGTTAAAATAAACTAAGAAAAGTGACAGTTTCACAGCTTCACCGCGGACAGTGTGACCGAGGGCAGGTCCTGCATTTGTGGGGGATTCGCTGTCATGGTTTACCGGGACACTGAAGCGTCGTTAGCTCCACCTGTGCCGTCCCTGCTGTGACCTGTCAGAAGGACTCCTGTGGAAAGGGTCTGGTTAGCTGACGGTACATCGACTAAATTAACTTTTCTCCCTGCAATCTCACATCTGCTGCCAGTGAAACACAGTTTGCAATTAGCCGTCCATCACGGTTTTTATTACTTTTGTCAGTCACGCCGGCATCGTGTGGAGCGCTGCGGCGGCGAACGCAGACAAACATTTCCGAATACACGTTGTCGTGCTTTCAAAGACGCTGCACCGTCTGAGCAGACGTGCCATCTGTGCCAGTGTTTGATCATTGAAGCCACGGGCCAGTGAGGACGTCATGTTTTTATGATAATAAAATCTTCTAAATCTCTCATTTCTGAGCGTCCTTGAACACATCAGCATTGTTGTCCTCTGCAGAGGTCCCCATCACACTCAAGTACAAATACTTGATATCTCTACAGCATTTCAGCAATCTCTGTATATGACTCATGTTGTTTTATATCTCCAGTCTCATCGCTCGCTAACAGATGTCCCGGGCTCGAACGCGTCTCAGACTGAAGCGTTTAACCTTTCCTAAACCGGCTGCCTCCGAGCGGTCGCTGTCATTTTCTGAGGGGGAACTGTTTCCCTGTTTAAAGAAACTAATCATCACCGATGAGTCAGCGATTGATGGTTATTATGACCCTTTGTGAGTTCACCAAACCCTCCACAAACTGGAACGAGCCCGGTGCTCATGGGAAGAGTTCCTAACATGACCTTGAACATAACCTCTGTGAGTCTACTTCCTGCTTTATTTTGAAGCTCAGTTCCTCAAGTGGTTTTCTCGCCTTTATTTTTCCTAGCAAACGTGGTTACAGTGACATTATCTCCCAGATCAAAAAATAAATTAAAAATGATCCCAGCTGGTCAGGATTTCACGAGTCTGCATGAAGCGAATATTTTGCCAGAGTTTAAGTACTTTAACACGTTCTTGTCACCTCATTGCATACACTTTGTATGTAGTATTTGTATGTCGTGGCACTGTGCACAAACCTTGGTTTGTGTTTGGTGTGGACACACAATCATAAACCTCTGATGCTTAGTTAGAGAATTTGGCCTTTTTGAATGTCGGACTCTTCCCTCAGTCAAGAATACTTTGTTAAAAATGTCTCTAATCGATGAAAGACAAATAAAAACAATTCTTGAACACCACCTTTTCCTTCTGCTTGAAAGTCTAAAGAGGAAGCCGAGGTGTTCTTAAAGAAACACACTGAGCAAACAGAAAACCTGCGTATTAGACGTCAGCACAAGTTTCATTCTGGAACTTTTTTTTTTTTTTACGGTTATTCAAAAAACTTTTTGATATTACTCAATTTGATATTTTTTTTTGATATTACTGCGTGATGAGCCCCCCCCCCCCCCCCCCG
>JAVDPK010001503.1:465249-478943 GCA_034780415.1 Cichlasoma orientale
CAGCTGCCTTTATCCTAAAGGATGCCAATTAGCAATCAGCCACAGGTGTGGTATGAGGTCATGTGAGGAGAGCGAGAAAGAGAGAACAAGGGAGAGAGAGAGTGAGAGTGACAGACTTTCACTCACCATAACCAGGTCGGCCACAGATGGATGCATGGATGGATGCATGGATGGATGGATGGATGGATGGATTTGAAACATTTAACAAGGGTTAAAAACACAAACACACCATCAGCGAGCGTCACAAAGCTGAGTTGTGTGTTTGCATCCATGCAAATGTCATTATTGTTGAGAAGAACAGCTAGTTCCAACACAATGCTGCCTCGGAGGGTCGGAGTAAAAACATCCATATTTGGAATTTTAAAAAGGAATCAAATTTAATCTTCAAGTCAAAAATGTGATGATGATGCTCACTGCGTCTTTAAAGGTGAATTTTTTACGTCTAAGACTGACGTAGAAAAAAATGGAGGCAGTGCTGGAAGCTGCTTTGTCTTATCATACCAGCTCCATGAGGGCAGCGCACCAATCAAGGTCTGATGGCATCTCATCATGTCAAAGATTTCTGATGAGTTTGGTACATGGAAACTCCTTAAACTGGGCCCAGACTGAGCCTGACGGTTCCTGCTCTGCTGTTCGACTCCTGACATTAAACAAGGCCGATCTCTCTCAACATTAACAGCAAACCGGCTCAGGTGGAGCTGATGATTCTCATAAAGATTTTTTTTTTTGGCCAGCAGTCAGCCACAATATAAAACCACTCACCTAAAAATCATGTACACCCAACTGAAAACTGCTCTGTCACATCAAAGCATAGATAAGGGTCCTCTGGGATTGTAGGGTGGGAGGCACACATACGCTGCCTGATCCCCCTTTGATGGAGGAGTCAGCACTTCATGGTCTTCCTGCTTGAGGAGAATCTCTGTTGCCGTGGGAGCATGGGAAGTGCCAACGTTACATCCAAATGAATTCCAGCAGAATTCTGCATTTCAGTGAGACGATTAGAGTTCATGTGTATGAATCGGTGCAGTTTAAGGTTTGGGGGGGGGGGGCACCTTGCTGTGAGTGACAAAAGCAAAGACAGGACAATAATTGTTGTGCTATTGTCGTCTCATTCGCTCCTGATGGGTAATAACGTGATGATGTGGCTCTTTCTGGAAAACACACCCTGAAGAATTTCAAAGGCTGCAGGATTTGTTCTCCGATGGTTCCAGTGTAGTCTTCACTGATGTGGCTTTACCTCCGCTGAGAACTGGAAGGTTTCTGCTCGTCTGCCACATCATCAAGAAAAATACCGACATGAAACGAGCAGAGAAGTCCTTCCATGAAAACTGTCCATTTTGGGTCCCCGGTGGAAAAATTTAAGCCATATAAAACTGTCAGTCTTGTTTTCAGTGACTGAAGACAGTTAAAGTGTTGATTTACTGGTCAATCTACGTCCCTACCTTCACCTGTCGTCACGAGCTTTGGGTAGTGACCGAACGAGGTCGCACAAACGAGCTTCCTCTGAAGGCCGGCCCCTTTCTTAGGGAGGGGGTGAGGCGTGAAGAGCTGCTCCTCCACATCAGGTTGAGGCCGCTCAGCCTCTGACTGTGATGCCTCCTGGGCGCCTCTCGGGTGAGGTGTTCTGGGCACATCCCACCAGGTGGAAGTGTGGGCCTCTCTGCTCAGGCTGCTGCCCCTGTGACCCGGCCCCAGATTAGTAGAAGAAAATGGATGGACGGATTCTTATAATCAATACTCTTGGTTAAAATATAACCTATGTCTGTGATTTCAGTTCCACCCATCACATGGATGTATTTCAGCACCAAAATACTGTACTGACATCACTATGAGTAAGACTACTGTCAATGCATATCCACCGCTTTACTCCAAAAACATGGGAAACATTTTAAATGCAATTTTTACACAATTTCTCTAAAATCATCTAAAAATTGCATCACACTAAAAGCTGTGCATAAATGGATGTTTGTGGCACAGGTTTTATTGTTACCTATTGGCCCATGGAGAGGTTATATATGAATACACTTTTAGAATGAAAGAAAAAGAATGAAAATAAAAATTAGTGCCTGAGCTTTATGAATAACAGTCATTATTATTATGATATACAAACTTTAATAAAAGTTTATCAAAGGGTAATCTGAACAGTTTCCACGGGAAGACACGATTTTAAGAATAACTCATGGAAAGCATCTATGAAAAATTTGACTCCATGAAAGAACAGTGGCATCCTTTGACCTTTGATCTGAATCATCAGTGTAGACTCTGAAATCTCAAATGATAAATGTTAAGCGATGGATCAGCATTGAAATACTGATGAAACCTGATGATGTTGGAATAACATTGATTGTTGTTCCGTTTCTAATTGATCGATCAGCTGTTTAAAGTTTAACAATGAGGCTGAAAAGTCAGTGATTTGTAGATGAGATATTAAAGCTATCAATACTTGGATTATTCCACTTCACCCCGATCTCCTCAGAGATCTCCTCAGTTAATAGATCAGATAAGCATCCATCCGTCCGTCCGTCTGTCCGTCCATCCCTCCATCCATCCATCCATCCATCCATCCTCTTCCGTTTCAGGGTTGTGGGGAGCTGGAGCCTATCCTAGGTACCACAGTGTGAGAGGCAGGGTGCACCCTGGGTAAACATTCACTTATTTCTAATATTTGATTTGTATTTTTATTGTTATTAAGCATTAATTAAGGGTGCAAAAGGGATTAGTGATGAAAGTCAGACTTGCTGATTCATGATGGATGAATGTTGAATCAAACGGTTTTTGATTTTGCTCTCTCTCTCTGGTCTCTCAGAAACGGAGCCGCCTCCTGCGCGTCTATGAAGCAGTCAAACATTTCACACTTTTATCCCTCTTTGTATTTGAACACAGGATCCAATTTCAATGGCAGCACGATGTTCCGGTCTCCAGTTCAAACTGAGCCGCACCTTAATTCACCTGACAAAAGCCAGCAAAGAATGAGCTCCCCTCGGGTCTCTTTATCTTTCTTACTTTTTAATTGGGCCACTCCATCAAAGAGGGACGTCTTGCCAATGAAACGCTGTGTCATTTTAATTTTCTCTCATTAGCTTTTAAATTGCTGAGCAGTCCTCCGACGGGAGAGCAGTCATTTTTTAAGATGGAAATGAGAGAGAGGCTCGGGGTGAGGGGGAAAAACAGACAGTCTGCGGCGCTGCCGTGCGCCTGCTGTTATCCACGTTGTTTTTAGAGGATTTGTGATCTTTGACCTCTCAGATAGGAGATGATGTGGCAGGGAAAGATGAGGGTCAAGCCTGGGAAAATGAACATGGGAAATTATCTGTTTTTCTTCCTCCTCAGTGGGCTTTTAGTTACCAAGACTTATACCCTGAGAATCAAGAATGGGTCTCCTACAAAACCCAGTACATTTGTATACTGCTACAAACTGATGGATTATGTTTGGGAAGGAAGTATAACTGCTGCCTCGTTTACTTCTGCACAATTTTCCACTCCAAGAAATCCAGCATCCTTAACGGAACATCAAATTCAACCCACCTTGCGTGTCGGAGCGTTCAGCTACAGGATTTCATTACAAAACGTGAACATTGGAAACGATTCTGCTGGGGTACCGGGGCTCGTCCTGGAGTTTTGATGCCACTGCATATGAAATATGGACGCAGGCATGGAGAAGTCCAGTTATGAGCGAGTGAGGAGGGTTAACCGAGTGAGGCCGTGAGGTTTGTTTTTGTTCTGTACAAACTATTCTTGTAACCAGTGTGCTTCTCCCAAACTTTTGGCACTGCACTCACATTTTATTTGACCCATCCACGATTACACACTCGTTCTGATAACATCTCCCCTCCTAAAAATAAACACAACAGGCATGAGCATGCTTTTTGTTTTTGGCATTAAATTTTCTCCAATCTGTAGTAAATCATGTGCCACAAACTGTAAATCACGTTTGTGTGATTCATTTAAATATTCTCCTCCTGGAAGGGAAACTCCTGCAAACACATTTGCCACGAGGCATAAAAATACTCCTGTCCGCTTTTTTTTTATGTAATTTTTTTGCCATGACACTCAGTCCTCGGTATTCAGCCAACAGTCAGCCCGTGGCTGCTCTGCACAGCTTTCCTTCAGAGCTGTGACATCACTCAGTAACTCCTCCACTTTCGCTGCATTCCTGCCAGCTCTGTTTCTGTAAAACAATCTATAATCTTCTATGCCAGATGTTTGTGTGTGTGTGTGGGGGGGGGGGGGGCGCATCCAGTGATTAGAGCCCTGATACTGAGACGTTGTCCCGCACCAGCCAGGTCCTGCAGAAAACCTGAACAGCCACAAAAATAAGGGCCTGGGTTTGAGCCAGTATTGTTTCCCTATATGAACCATTTACCGATCCATCAGTTTACCGGCCGATAAATGTAAATGTAAAAAGTAAAGATGGGAGAATCATCCCTCGGCCGTGTTATGAATGTTGATGCGAGCACTCTGCACCCTCCCTGCTGCCAGCATGCCTGGAAGCAGTAAACGAGTAAATGACAATGTCAGAAACCTGTTTACGTTTTGTGAAAAAATAATCAGCTGATATTTTGGAATATCAGACTTTGTTTCACCAAATATTGGTATCGGTCTGAAAACTCTGTCGTTCGCCCCACTCTCTCTCCCCCTTTTTCTGTATTTTTCTTGCAGATTTGCCAGCTGCTGTTTGCTATCTTGATGATACGATACGATTGGATACTATGTGCCTCACGAGCTCTTGATCCTTTGACTTCAAACACATGAATTTCTTTCTAACTCGACCTTGAAAAGTGACGCCATCATCGCCCCTTTGACTAAAAAGTCACATTTTGTTTCTCATACATGAGAAAGTCTGAATTTACTCCCTTCATCAATCTCGTTAATGTCATTGTTACCTTCAGTGGATCTAATATGTGAAATCCTTCCAAATACGAGGAAGAGGAGCTCTCCTCAGCGCAGAAGCGGCCTCGGGCCTCCCAGTTTGAACGCAGGAATGTGTGAATGACTGTTTTTTTGAAGGAAGCGTCTCCTGGTGAGGTTTTATCACTAAGGCTGAACTGAGAATGTGTTATCATCTCCTCCAAGCTCACAATTTAAGTCAAGCAACGGCGACACGTTGAAGGAAAATGCAAAAAGCGCACACCTCTTAGGCTGTTTGAGTGATTTCTGTCAGCCACACTCTCCTCACACTCTCTGCTGTTCACTTCACACCGAACAGCCATTATCAGCCTTTCAAAGCATCTAAAAGCTCTTTTCCTGCATCGACCCAGTTTCCGCTCCTCGTTGCTTTTTTTCCCCAGTTGCTTGTGTCCTGCTGGTTTGATTGATGGGTCATGAGTCCAGTTGTTCAGGGTGTCAGCACTCTGCCAATTAAACCAAAGGGAAGAAGGCACAGAAGTGGAACAGGTGAGTCTATGATTAGATTCAGTCGGGAAGCTTTTACTCGAGCGAGGTGGCTTCGACAGGACCTTACCTTTCAAATCGCGAACTCTGGTTTCGCACAAAAGCCCAGCGTGAGGTGGGGACAAGAGTGAGCGTGTCAGCCGGAGGTTTCAGTCAGAGGAGCTGCTGCTGTTCACCTGTGAGGCCTTTCTGAAAGCAGCCGCACTTTTGTTCACACTAAAATCTTTACTGTGGGCTGCAGCTAACGGCTGCTTTCATTATCAGATCTCTCAATCGCTGCTCTGGCTGCACCACAAGGACACACATGCACAACAACGCATCAGCCACCTGCCTCTCTGCCGATAACATTTAGACAGGTCGCCCGAGGGAGGGGGGGGGGGCAGGGAGAGAGAGAAAGGCCTGCAGCACACATGAAGATAAATGCTACAAGATAGCATCACAACATCATCTTAAGGTGACTTGTGGTATATTGTAAGGTAAAGGCCCTCCAACAGGGGTGGGCAGAGGACCATCCTGCCTTATAGGGCCACATGAATACCTGACTTGGTTTGCTTGGCATGATGCTGCCTCTTAGCCGTTCCCAGGACTGCGCTCTTCTTCTTATGCTGGAGACCCTCCCCCAGTTTTGGGGTCACTGCCCCAAGTGTTCTGGGGACCACTGTTAGCTTCACCTTCCACATCCTTTCTAGCTCTTCTGAGTCTTTGGTGTTTATCCAGCTTCTTGTGTTCCTCCTTCCTGATGTTTCCATCACTTTGTATTGCAGCGTCTATCACTGCGACCTTCTTCCTCTGCTTGTCCACCACCACTACGTCCGGTTAGTTAGCCATCACCAGTGTGTCCGTATCTGGAAGTCCCACAGGATCTTAGCTCTGTTACTCTCAACCACCTCTGAGGTCATATCTCATTTGTTCCTGTATACTAGGTCAGCCACTTGTGGGATTTCAATGTACTGTTCATTCCTGGCATACAGCTTCATGCTGTCCATCAACGGGTAGAAGAGGTGGATGTTTGCTCCATTCTGTAGTCTGTATCATTAGCCAGCCTTGTAATCCCTTCTTTCCACTTGTACCTACTCAGCTCAACTCGACTCTACTGGGTTTGGTTTGAGTACCGCACCGATGTGAGTGGGGTCGTTATAGCAAGGTGGTCCCATGATGTTGTTTGTATAGGACACAGACGCAAACAGTCGCTTCATCTAGCTCCCTCTGGATTCTGTCATCAGCCACCAAGCACAAAAACATCTGTGTGGGTTAGTGTGTAACCAGTTCCCTCATGGCTGGGTTTCAAAAACAGCGGGTTTGATTCTTGTGAAGGAGCCGCTCTCGTGACTCATCTACTGACGTCACTGCCTGGCCAATCAGTGGCATGCAGTCTGTTGATGTCACATTTTCGGCTCGACTCAGCTCGCAACCTAATGGAAAACCCTAAAAACTAAGTCGAGTGGGCGCTAGTGGAAAGAGGCATTAATGATCTGGCTGAGGGGGTTCAGGCCTATGCAGCAGTGGGGACAGAGCATCTCCGTGCTGAGCCCCACACTCCTTTGTGACTTGTGTAATTGGCTTGAAGTTGGCCTCTAGTGTTTTCTATTCCACACCCCCCCCATTGAATTCCTGATGAAGGCTCTTAGAGTGAACCCCAACTCTGCACCTGGATTTGAACCCTGAACCTCTGAGTTAAAGTTCACAGAGAACCAGCTGGCATGCTGAGATTGAACTTGAATCTTTCATATTTCTATTCTATCACTTCACCCACTGAGCTGTGGCCATGGGTGAACACTAAACACTGGAGTAAAAATCCAGCTGGACTTGAACCACAGACCTCAGTGAAAGTTAGCTGATCTATCAAGCATATGAAGATGAAAATATTTCATACTGATGTTTCAGCTGAAGTCACTTAACTTCCTTCTGTGTGCTCCTCTGAATTAAAAATATTCAAAAATCTGCAGAAATGCCCCAAAATCTGCACCTGCAACTTGAAATTCCTGCCAATCAAAAATACGATGAAACCCGGGGCAGAGCAGGTCGTTTGGTAATTGTTTGGTTGAAGCAGCTGCAAACATGCAATCACACTGCAACTTCTCTACTAATGTATTCTCAGCACAAATGCATAAAAACATAATTCTCTCCTCTTTTATTTGCCAGCACTGATGATGGTACAGTGGGGAAGGAACAACAACTGGATGATGCTGGATCAAACCCAACTCCTCTGGATCAGTACCAAAACTGCAAAACAGCACAAACACAAAGTGACCTAAATAATGTTTAACCTGTTTAACACTTTTGTCTCTGTAACCTACCACAAAAACACACTCAGTGTGACTGAAGTGCAGATTTTGAGCTCTAATTCGAGGTGGGGTGTCACTAAAGTGTTGCAATGACTCTTTATACACAGTCTCCATTTTCAGAGGCTCAAAATGAATTGGACAGTTGACTGATAAGCTGTTCCACGGCCAGGTGATCCTTTGTTGTTCTAAGACAAATCAACCCAATAAGAGATCTGAAGTTTACTTTATTGACATTAGGTAGCTGTTCACCTCTCAATATGAGGTCCAGAGATATGTGCCATTAGGCTGAAAACCAGATAATCAGAGATGAGAAAAAATTGAGGAGTGGCCGGATCAACAATCTAGTGCATTCTTAAAAAGAAGGGACGGACCGGCCCGCTCAGCAACACCAATAACGAGACTGCAGAAGATAACCAAAGTGGATGATGGCAGAATTATTGTCAGGATATGGGCAGGGAGTGCCGGCTGGCAGGGCATCGTCTCCGCCTTTGGGGCGGAGCCGTGCCGTTCTTGCACACCTGTATTTAGGATCTCGCCTCTCGGCCACGCCCTCTGATTTCAGCAGGTCTCGGACTGTCACCTGCAGGCCTTCCCCTTCAGACTCTCCCTGATTGCCAGTCTCATTATTTACCTGCCCTGATTCACTGCCACTGTTTCCCCTGCACTGTAAATAAACTCACTTTCATTGTCATCTGTTTTAGTCTCATCACTGTCAAAGTCTACAATCAAACGATGCCTTCATGGATGGAAACAGAGGTTTTGCAACAAGGTGCAAACCGCTGGTCAGGAAGGCCAGATTAGAGTTTGCCAAACAAACAAAACCAGAACATGCAGTTCTGAAAAATATTATTTGCTTCTTCATTATTTTAGGTAACATCCACTGAGGTGGTCACCGTCCAAACACTTATGGACCTGCAGGAATTAGACTTGCATCTGTTTGCTAGCGTTGAGGAGAGAAAAAAAAACAGCATACGAGACAGTAGAAAGAGGTGTTAGATCTTTTCTTCCAGACACCAGATTAGAGGAATATTGTTGAATTGATTAGCTGATTTTCATGGCTGGTCAGGTGCAGAACAAACCCAGATGGATCCATTCCTCATTGACCGACGAGCCGAAGAAATAAAGATGGTAAGAGGCTCTTTGAGTAAAGTCAATATTGTGTAGGCTAATTTACCGTGTTTTTTTCTCCCAATAGGTCTGTTAACCTGGAGGTCACAAGCTCAGTACCCACCGTGTCTCTGTCAGTGAGAGTAACATGGCAACAGCATGTGTGCGTTTTTAAAGTGAAACAGCTTTTTTTCCTCCTGCGTTCTTGTGTGTTCCTGCAGCTCCACCATTTTCCTGCTGTCGCTTCCAGTGAACCGTGCACTCTGCATGAGTCTGTCCGCATACATTTTGTTCTGGTTGGAGTCAAACTGTGCTGGAGCCAGCGAGCAGGTGGCTGATTGTCAGCCAGATGAAGGCGACAGGCTGCATGGCAATAAAATGGGAAGAAGGGCTTCTGGAGCAAATAATTAAAGACTCGATGTGTTCATAAAAACCAAACATTAATGTTTAAATTCTGCTAAATCCTCTGCAAATCCCCTCCAATGACAGGATCTCTGAAATTCAATTCAGTTTTATTTATGTAGCACCAAATCACAATAGTTGCCTCAAGACACTTTACAGTGTAAGGTAAAGACCCTACAATCAAATGACCCCTATGAGGGGTCATTTGAAGGCCTGTGGTACATATCCAACTATCGTTTGGCTAACAGCACTTTTGTTTTTTTTTACACCATTCTAAACGTATTTTTTTCCCTTTAAAATTTGTATTTTTTCCTGATAATTTGGCATTTTTCTCATAATTCCTCAGCTTTAATCTACAACAGTGAGGCTTTTCTTCAACACATTTTTTAAACATGTTTGCCTGGTGTAGAGACTCATATCTGTTCCAATGGTGGAGAAAAGCTGCGAATTGAAAGTAAAAACCAGAGAAAAACCAATTTAGCACATGGTGGTTTTTCTGGTTGCAGTACTTTTGCTGTCACTAAGGCTGGATTTGATCACACAGAGTACAGCACATAGGTCACATCTGTTCACATTACAGAGGAAATCTTGAGGAAAGTTTGTATCCACCTGGCTCGGCTGTTAGATCTGGATTAAAGACACTCATGCTGCCGGCAAAGTGACAGTAAAATCATGTACATGCTGCAGAATGAGATTGATGCTGGCTCTGGGAAATGATTCCTGCCTCCCTGCAGTAAATCTCTGAACACATCGACGCACATCAGCCACGTCACACGTGCGTCCACCGACGCTGTGGAGATTTATCTTTTGTTTTGGGCCTTGGCGTCACGTTGTGGTGTCCAATCCGTCATTCGCCCGACGGCAGTTACAGGGCAGGAGGTAGCGGCGCTGCTGCACATGAAGCCAGCTGTTTTAATTATGTGGGCCAATAAATCTGATTTCCAGCGAAGAAAAGATGCGGCTGGCTGTAAAGTGTAAGGCTGCAGAGGTTCAACAGAAGATGGAGAGAGGGTCTCCTGACGAGCAAACAAATCCAGACTATCAGAAGATGGGCGTTACTGTCCTTTAAAGGGGACCCTTTACTTTCTGTCATATACAGATGTGGACAAACATCTGTATAAATACTGTTACAGTAGTTTATGCTTGCACTGAACATGGCCATGTAATGAGGCCTGTGTATGTACAGAGCTCAGGCTTCAGATTGCTGTAAACACTCGGACACAGAGACTCCACCCACCTGCGGTTTCAGGCTTTTCTTTACGAGGAGCCGCCAATCAGAAGAAAGCTGTCTTAACGAAAGAGCTGAGGGAGCTAAAAGAGCTCGTTTAAGGCAGAGGATGGAGTGAGGCGCTCACCAAGGCCCCGGAGATAATTCAGCGTGATTCCCTTCACTTTATTTAATATTAAATAAAGTGCCAGTTTACAACAATCGTCTCACAGTGTGTTACATTGTACTATAAAAGTCAGTTTTGATAAGTGCCACGACACTTTCTAAAGTTCAGTTTTCAACACGAGAGATCTCAGAGTTTTATAACTTCCTCACAACTCGAGGCGGTCCGTTGTGACAGTGTGTCCACAGACTGAAAATGTCATTTATTCCAATAAAGACAAAAGAGCCGACGATCATTCTGGTTAAGAGTCTTTTGTGAGGTGTCAGCTACACCTGTCGCAGCACCTGTTTAAACAGGTTAGTGCCATGGGAGAGAGTAAAAGTTCATTTAAGGGTCACTGCTTTCAAATTAAGCAAGTTTGACATTTTACATCGGCTTCATGCTTGCTTGGCAGGAAGCAGTAAGACAAGAGATCAATAGCACTCTGGTCCCTTTACAGTCACTGAGCTGGAGCAAGTTTCATTGACCTAGCTAAGCAGAAGAAATGAGAGGGGGTGAAACGGCTAGCCTGACTCTGCCTAAAGTCAGGACAATGCACTGTTAGCTGTGAAAGTGGAGCCATGTCTAAACAGCGAGCTTTTAGGTGCCTTTTTGAACCCTGGACAGAGAAAGGCCTTCTGTTTCCACCTGGTGTTAAAGCTAAGCTATGTTTCGAATGGTTGGAGCTCCATCAAGTAATTCTTTTAAAGACGCCCCAAAATGACGACTGCCTTAAACAACCACACAGCTGCATGTTACTTCCCTCCACTGTGATCGTCTGCCCTGTCATCAGTATCACCTGTGTTTAACTGGCCACACCTGTTTCCAATCAGTTCATTTACCACCACCTGCTCAGGTCTCATCTTGTTGTTCCCAGTGGCCTTTCTTTGGTTTCCTTGTGCTTCTCACTGCCAGAGCTCCCTCCTTATCTGCTGTCCCTCCTGCAACATCATGTATTTGGTCATTCATCAGATCAGAGTTTGCTGTAAATGTCCATCAGTGTTGAGGATTTCACAGCAGCAGCAAGACAGTATAAATATCTGCAGGTTTTTGGCGGCTGACTCCCGCCGGTTGGGTCCTGACCTGATTTCAGGCCCGTGAAGACCGCTGGAGCAAACTGAGGCAATTCTGTTAAAAGCCTCCAAATCCTTCCGTCATTAGCAAAGCTCCGAGCTCTTCTCTGATTGTTTTTGTGGCCAAAAATGGAAGCGATTTATTTCATAACATATTGTACTTCTATTTTGGGAAAAACGTTCCTCAGGTTTTCTCTGGGAATTGTGAAAAAGTGGAGGGACCAGGCAGGTTTAATTTCCCCACCAAGTGACACATTTAATACTTTTACGTGAGTTTGAAAAGGCAGAAATCTCTTCATTCATTTAAGCACATTAAGCATGTGCTGATTCAGATTTTCCAGCATGAAAAACTCTGTTAGTCCTGACATGCAGGAGGTCTCAGAGCGTCTGCAGTTTGAGGTGCTGCTGCGTACAAACACACTGAAACGTATGCTGCAAAGCCAAAACTGGAAGCTAAAAGAATCCAAAACACACAAAAACCAGTCCGAGCTTTTTGTAATCAAAACTGATGTTTTTCATATTTACATAACCCAAGATCACAGGGAGTAATAACCACAACAGCAGCGAGAGACATACATATGCAGCATCTACACATGCAACATCTACATGTGCAGCAAACACATATGCAACATACATATATCCATAAAGCATGAAAACCATAGACATCAACCGAAGACACATAGCAACAACACAGACCAACAACATCTACACACATTACCTCTACTTATTTTTGACACAAATGGAACCCCACAGCATCCTCCAGAGCTGACAAACAAAGCCAATGTGGAGATGCCACAAACTGCAGTTCCTCCAGCGACCACTCGAGGCTCCATAGGTTAGCCAAGCCCCATAGATGCCTGTGTTAAAATGTCCACCTTTACAGCAGAAATAAACATGTTTACAGCCTGCTACTAAAACCTGTTTCCAGCTGTGTGCCTGTGTGTGGAGGCTTTGTTTCTTTTCTTCTAAATAACAGGTGTCCCAGCTCAGGCAGCAGCTTTCTGCTCAGCTTCACTGTGTCCGTCGTGTTTGTGCTGGTAGTTTTTAACCCCGAGCTACAGTCGCCAATACACCCTTTAACGTGAGCGTCTCACCACTGAGGGGAAGTGCAGTGATTAGCACTGCTGCCTAAAGGTGGAGAAGGTCTGGGTCTGATTCCACCTCTCTGTGTGGAGTTTGCATGTTCTCCCCGTGTCTGCGTGGGTTTCCTCCCACAGTCCAAACACACATAATTAGTGGGGTTAGGTTAATTGGTGATCCTAAATTGCCCGTGAGTGTGAATGGTTGTCTGTGCTGGTCCTGTCACAGGCTGATGACCTGTGCAGGGTGTACCCTGCTGCCTTTTGCCTTATGACAGCTGCTTATCCTTTTCAGGGTCAGAAGAAAATGGATGGTATCACTGCTGAAGCGTTTGCACGAGCGTACTTTGCGGTACCATAATTACGGGATGGTTTGTGCCGTCGGAACAATCTAAATAGTTTCTGGAAGCTGAGAAATTGCGCTTCACAGCCAACATGTGGTCATTATGTTACTTTAACTTGTGCTGTTGCAGGAAGTCTGCAAACGGCGGCACATTTGAAACCCGCTGTGTCGGGGAGTTAGTTTGCTACGTGTTACTCATTAGCAGGTATCTGTGTGTGTCTCTGTGCGGCACCTGTGCAGCCTGCTAACCACGCTACAGTTAGCTGATACGTTTGCTCTCCACTCGGGTTCTAAACAATCTACAGAGTCCAAAATCAGGGGCCACGCCCGTCTTTTATACAGTCAGTGTTCACCACAGACTTGAGCTACACTTGATGCAGCCTTCAAATTTTGAAATGTGAAAAATGGTCACTCATCTCGTCAGCTGTGCCCCTGCAGAAGCCTTTACTTCCCCCAGTGACCCAGGACATGATTTACTTTGGCACTGATTCTGCTCAGCACATCATTGGATCATTTAAATGTGACGTCATCGTGTGAGACGTAAAAGAGCGATTGGATTCAGATGCATCTCACTCACTCACACACACACACACACACACACACACACACACACACACACACACACACACACACACACACACACA
>JAVDPK010001503.1:479457-493684 GCA_034780415.1 Cichlasoma orientale
CACACACACACACACACACACACACACACACACACACACACACACACACACACACACACACACACACAGAGTTTCCTGTATGTGTTAACTTCCAGGACACTTTCACAGCATCAGTTTTTGTGTTTTTGATTCAAACTCCTTAATTACAGGTTGCACTGTGAATGCTGCGTTGCACAGCTGTGCTCATCTCTGCTTTACCACAGATAACTGTCTGCCTGAATGATGTATGCGTCTCTTATTTCTCATTATTTCTTATGTGTGCAGATTACGGAGAGCTCAGGCTCAGAGCTCGTGTAAGACAAATGTATGAAGGTCATCTATTTTGTCCCGTTAAATACAGCACGATTCAGCGTGCTCCCCAAACTCTTCGAGACGTCTCCGTTCGTTCACTGTGATTCTATTCAGCCGTGTGCGATGGCCACAGGGAGGTTTTTATAGCCCCCCCTGCGGTGACAGACTTTTTCATTTTGCTGATTTAGAGCCACTCGTATCCATGGGAAACAGCAGACCGTGCTGCCGTCACCGCCGCCGCCGCCGCCGCCTCATTAAGAGTGCTGGTGGGCCTGATCAAAGGAGAAAGTATTCTTATCCTGCAGATCCATTCAGCCGTTCCCTGAGCTTTAACCTCAGGAGATCTGTACAGTCACTGCAGCCTGAACACCGACACGCTGCGCCTGTGCACGAGAGCCCGTTACGCCACAGCGCATATCACACTTTACCTTTGTGTTAATGAACACCTTTTCTCATGCAGCCGGCGTGTGTGTGAATTTTTCAAACATATTTTTCAGATTATTCAGAAACTGAGACATGGCTGACTCTGCCTCACATTTGGATTTTAACTTAAAGTTGCGTTAAGCTGCCTGATTATATTGACTTTAGGGGCCTGCAGTGTTGTTTAGTTGGGTTTGTTTTGTGTGTTGATGCCAGGTGTAGGTGGAGCATAAACTGGCAGTGAAACAGGAGAACACAGCTCACCTGGGAACATAGAGATCTGAAGGAGTGGTGAAGAGACACAGGAGGGAACGAGACACAGGTGAAAGCAATCAGAGGAAACGACTCTAGCAAAACAGGAAACAAAAGACAAATAACTCCTAACGCTGAACGCATCTCAGCAACTTCAGCAGATGCAGCCACAAGCCGTCTGTCAATCTCCCGTCACTCGTGAACAAGACCCCGAGATACTTCAACTCCTCCACCTGGGGCAGCAACTCATCCCTGAGCTGGAGTGGGCACTCAGCCTCAGACTTAGAGGTGCTGATTCTCATGCCAGCTGCTTCACACTCGGCTGCGAACCGTTCCACTGCGAGCTGGAGGCCACCACCTGATGAAGCCAACAGGACTGCAAAAAGCAGAGATGACATCACGAATACAAGCGGCAGAAATGAGCTTCATCCGAAGGGTGGCTGGCCTCTCCCTTAGAGGTAGGGTGAGGAGAGCAGCCATTCGGGAGGGGCTCAGTAGAGTTGCTGCTCCTCCACATTGAAAGAAGCCAGTTGAGGTGGCTCAGGCATCAGATTCGGATGCCTCTTGGGTGAGGTGTTCCGGGCATGTCCTACCAGGAGGAGGCCGCGGGGCAGACCCAGGACACGCGGGAGAGATTATATCTCTCTGTTGGCCTGGCATCACCTTGGGGTACCCCCAGATGAGCTGGTGGAGGTGGCTGGAAAGAGGGAGTCCTGGGCTTCTCTGCTTAGGCCGCTGCCCCCGCGACCTGGCCCCAGATAAGCGGAAGAGGATGGATGGCATTAAACATTTTTGAACAACAACAACAACAACAAAGGATCTGCAGAGTTCTAATCCTCATTCCAAACATATTATAGATGGTTGCTATCAGCATAAACGATTAAAAACCTTAAACATGAATCATTTTAAACACACACACACACACACACACACACACACACACACACACACACACACACACACACACGGTCTGACTCCCCCGGTGGGATGTTTTATGCATATTAATGAATCTTTGTGATGAAGAGCAGCGACCACTGCAGATCTGCATGTATACACTGTATCAATGCTCCTGTTCATAATATTATGGTCTTGTTAGGAGGAGCTATCTAGCTAACGTCAGCCAATTAGCTGTCAGCATTGCTTTGACAATGAAGAATTTCTTATCCTTCATCTGTCATGTGATAGCATTAATAACTCATTCATATAAAAAACTGTACATATTTTAGTTTTTTGAAGGCAGAAGTGACCATATTTGGATGAAAGGGTGGAGGTGCTCGTTTATAAGCTGATGTTACCAAGATGCAATCAGTATGGTTGCAGTGCACAGCATATATCTGCTAGTTAGTAACAAGAACCTCGTGGATGGGCTGTACCACACAAGTCATAATATTTCCAGACACTTTTATTAAAAATGATCCAAAAGGCACCAACAGCACAAATGCAGTGGAGCGGTCCAGCTCAGAGACTCAGATTCAGGGACATGAGGCCAGAAACCATCATTTATTTACAGCCTGTTGTCAGGCTTGTAGCTGTGGCCGGCAGGGCAGGGGACCTCAAAGCAGGACTCGTAAGGCGAGGAGCTTAATTAAACCTAAAGCTTAAATTGCAAAACATAGCATAAACCTGGAGCCTAAACTTGAACGTGAAGCATAGACATAAACGAAAAGGCACACGACGAACAGACGACACGACCCCGACCGACGGGAAACACAGGGGAGTGGAAACGGGTGAGGAGCCCAGCTGAACATAATAACACTGACGAGACAGGGGAAGCAAATTAAACACCAGCACACGGGACAAAGGACTGTCAAAATAAAACAGGAAGTGACCAAACGAGCTGCACACAGGCTTGATACATCCTAAAAAACACAACTCAAGGAAACGAGGCACACTGGACCCAGGACCACGACACCTACAGCCTCGAGGGACCACAAGCTTCTATGACAATATTATTGCTGACAGCTTTGTTGGCCCAGATCTGCACACCACTATTAAAATATATATGAATAAAAAAAGTCCTGTGCAGTTTTCTTCAGAGACAAACAGCTGTAGCGACCGTTTCTCAGCTGCTGAACTGATGAACAATCAGTGACTCTGGAGAGCTGCTTCAGTGAATTACCATTCATCGTATGCATGCCAATCAACAATCTTGTTCCTCTCAACACATTAATTCCACCACTTTAATAACAAGGTCACTGGCAACATCCGTGACGGAGGGCTTTGTGCGAGCTCTGAGAGCGGCTGAATCGCTCCGAGTGTGACGGTTAAACGAGGAGAATGGGCTGGGATTGTTCGCCCACATTGACGTGTTGTAGCTAACTGAATGCAGCCCGCTAACCTTTTATACATTAGACATGGAGGGCGGAGTTCTGGCAAGTTACAAGAGGCGTTTTAAGTTGAATATATGAGATCGGTGCTGTGTAAAATTAAACTGAACTCAGACACTTCATCGCCTTCATCCTCGGTGCATTGTTTTGGTTTCTCTAATTTAAGAAGTGACATTTCAAGCAGCCTGCAGGTTACAGGACAAACACCCGACCTCCCCCGGCCACCTATGTCATCGGCCCATGTTTGCGCTCCATTATTGACTGTGTATCAATCACTTGCCCCGGCCTCCAGTCCTCCCCTGGGTGTCTTTGCAGCCCAGTGGTGAGTGCCAAATGGTCTGGTAATGAGTTGTTATTGTGCAAGTTGATGTATATGCGCCTCCCTGATGAGCTCCGGTCACTGCAAGAAGAATGTCTCATTGATTGCACGATCGATGGCTCATGGGAGGCGCTGAGGGGGTCGTTGCTGGGTGTTGAGTCAAGGCTCCTTAATGCCTTCACAGCCTCTGGGGGGGCACACAGTTGTAAGCAAAAAGCTTGGGACCCCCTGGGAAGAACAACACGAATCACAAAGTTTTGTGGTTTTGAGATAAATGAAGTAAGAATGAACCTCGGCACACATCACAGCTGAAAGCCATCAGAGGAGCTGCAGTTTTTGGCTGTCATAGGGTTGGAGACGGAGCCGGCAGGCTACAGGGAAAGTGAAGGTTTATGGACATGCAGGTATGCATATGAAGACGTAGAGGGCAGGACGAGATGGAAATGGATGATCCGCTGTGGTTACCTTGAATGGGGGCAACCCAAAAGCAAAAACCCCCCTATGAGCAAGCACTCGGCAACAGTGGGAAGGAAAAACTTCCTTTTAACAGGAAGAAACCTCCAGCATCAGAGTGAGCAGGACAAAGACAAGTCCAACAACAGCAAAGTGGAGCGAGGCGGTTAGAATATTACCTTTTTCAGCAGAACGTAAAAGTACAGTGATCCTCTGAGGATAGCGAGCGCCTTCAGGCGACCATATGAAGCAAACTGAACTGTTGAAGAGGCAGATTGAGGGCAGCAGCAATAAAAACTTCACAGTATGCCAACATGCCCGTTTTCTGCACAGTGTGACTCAAAAGTGAAAGGTCGTGACCATTTTAACCGCCGGTCAGTGACTCACTGCATAGCTGTGTGTGTGTGTGTGTGTGTGTGTGTGTGTGTGTGTGTGTGTGTGTGTCAGGAACTTCTATAATGACATACACACACAAGCACACAGCATTTGAGAGGAGAGGTGAAAGGGTAAATGCCGTATATCTATATATTTATCATTGAATCTTAATGATAGTGCCATGAATTAAAGTACCAGTCAGCTGAAAGGTTAAAAAGAAGAGAAACTGTCATGATGCAGGACTGAAACTGAATACAAGGACCGCCAAAATAAAACAGGAAGTAAAGCTGGAAACAGAAACGCAGACTTGACGACACAGGGAGGGGAGCAAAGGAACACAGACAGGTGAATGAAGATGAACACGAGAGAACTGAGAGGGAGGAACCACCAGGCAAACCAAGGATCTCAAAGAACAATAAAATAAACCCTCTGTGGGTAACAAACAGGAGCATGACACTAAACGTCACATTTATTGCTTTCTGCATGAACATCGCAGCAAAATAAAGACATCAAACAGGAACAGAGAGAGAAGAGTGCTAAAAAGTGAAAAAGACAAACTGTTTAAAACTCGAGCAGGACAGCCTTTGGGAGTTAATTTTAAAAAGCGATGTGCTGGCAGACATTTAAGTTTTATTGGTGCCATTTTTCACACTACCTCATATGTGAGATATGAATCTCACAGGATCCAGCCGATCAATGTCACATCCCTGCAGGAGCTGACGCTCGGCCCCACAACAGGACATGAGGCTGAAAAATCAGCGGTGGGACACATCGCTGCTCTTCTGTGGCTCATCAATGAGCTCTGCGTCCTTCTGCTCTGCAGACAAACCTTTTCATCAAAGTTCAACTTTGTTCTTTTCCGGCTCGTGTTTACTTCCTGTCCTTTCTTAGCCACAGCTCAGCTTCTGCACTAACGAGTGAACCCGGAGTCAACATGCTGGGCAAGCTAGCGTTCCACTGATTACATCACGTGTCACATGTTGTGCACCCCGATCATCTAACAGCAGGTGTGATCCACATCATTTAAAGGGTGAAGCTCACTGCAGATACACAGAAGGTCACTGACTGACTTACTGGATCGGCACACCCTCTTTGAGCCACACCTCAATGTTCATGAGCCCGCCCTCATTTCTTCAGATTTTGCTAGGAAAATGGAAGGCGGCTGCAGACATGCACAAACAAACATGGATCCACAGTATAAAAGGCAAAAACAGGTTTTTGTCACTATTTGGCATGAGCACCTTTATCCTTCACACAGCCTGAACTTTATGGTTTCTATAAGCAGTGTTCAGGAACAGTTCTCCGGGCTTCTTTGAAGAGCATTCAGAGCTCTTCTTTGGATGTTGGCTGCCTTTTAAGATCTCACGCAGCTTCAGTGATGTTAACACTGATTGTCGGTTCAGTGCCACTGAGACCATTTCTGAGGCTTCAGTGATCAGTAGATGGATCAACTGAAGGGTCAGATGCACCTCTCACGTCCTGTCTCAGGTCTTTGCTAGATTTTTTTCCCCATTTCTTGCTCGTCTGCTGCTGATAGTTGTTTTTTTTTCCTTTTGTCCTCCTCGTCCAGTTTCCTCAAATTCTTTAAGGACACACTGCACACCGTGCTGAGATGTGCCAGGTTTTCAGCTAATAGCTCTTTAAGAACCACCTTATCGGTGCAAAAGTTCTATTTTATGCCTCTCAAACTGTGTTATCTTTGCTATTTTTCATAGATTTAGCTAAAGAAATCATAAATTGTGATTTTTGTGGCCAGCTGCTAGTAACAAAGTGGCTAAATATACAATTTAAAACTGGTGGTTTGCCGAGTTGTAATGTGTAGACAGCACTGGGGTTGGGTTTATGCTTGAATGGTTCATACAGGAGGTCAGAGGCTTAACAAAAACCATTCCTCTGACAATGGTCAGGTTCAAGGAGTGACAATGAGTGAAAAACCAGCCAAAGAAAACATTCAGAATGCTCGGAGAACAAAGTACATGAAAGCTGAGCTGCTTGGAAGCAAAATGTAAAGAAATGAAGGGTGGCTCAAGACTTCTGCACAGCACTCTGACAAGGACCTTCTGTGTTACTTCACAACATATTTTTATAACTCTGTTGTTATATTGTACAGCATATTTGCCAGGATCCATGGAGCTCGTGACCTGAAACTTTCCCTGTTGGACATTAGTAACATAAGGCGAACAGCAGGCGAACTTTGACCCTCAGCTATAATAAAATGCCTGGAAAGCCGTCCCTGCATTCCTGCAGAGCAGATAAAAGTGAGGAGCGCTTTCACACGGACACAAAGGTAAAAATGCTTTCAGCTCCACATGATGAGGCACATTTGATCGTGCAGATCACAGCTGAGGTGTCAGGTTCATTGAAGGAGGAGTAATCGGAGTAAGTTACTTTGAGAGTTGTGTTGCTGCAGCTTGTCTTAGTTTGTTCAGTAATTTACCTGCAACGATTCTGGATGTGAAAAATTTGAAATGGCATCAGGCTAAAGTATAAACATTCATAGTCAGACTTTTCTATACTCACATATTTGAAGTGCCGTCTGGTTTTTGTCTAAAATATTTCTTTAAAATCTGAATATTCAGCAGAATGCTCAGGCTTAATATTCTCACTTTGCATATTTAACACATGTAAAGTTTTGTCACAAGTGTTAATTAAAGCACAGTTTAGCTTTACATGCACACGTTTACTGAGGACAACAAACAAATGTAAAAATATGGATAATAATTGACAGTTGGAGTTGGAGGGAATTCTGGGATACAGAAACGGGAAGCTCGTTTATTCTTGTGGTGAAATAAATTCTGTCTGGACAGAAATATCGTCCCAGTTTATGGGCCGAACACCGCGAGCGGACTTTAAACAGCTGCAGGGTGACTGCAGAACGATGCAGCCTTACTTTCCCGTCTCTTTCTCCCTGAGCAGGTTTTTCTTCCAGCCTGTGCTTCCATAAAAGTCAGCGGATTTGGGGCCGTGTTCTCGTGCCGCCCCTCCTTACTGTGGCCGCTGACCCGTGGCCCGTGTCAGTAAACACATCATCCTCAAACAGCCGCGCTGTCACCTTGCTCGGGTCACCCAGGATATTCGTAGGCTTCACTGGACCCTGATGCCACTGGTTCAATGACAAAGGTCTGACAGAAAATAACACAAAGGCTTAAAAGAAATTGTAAAGATGTTAGGATGTCAAAGGGAGGACCCAAGCACAGACCAGAGAGGGTGAACGGGACGGGGAATACAATGCACTTAACTGGCTCCTTAATGGAAGCATTTGTCTGACCAGTCAGAACATGGTTGGATGCATAACAACCAATCCCAATAATGAATAACTTACTCTAATATCAGTCAGGCAAAATAGTCCCGTGGTGTTTACATAGTTAATATAACAGCAGCTGAGTTTGCAGCATTTGACCAATCAGAAACATGGACGTGTTAGCAGAGCTGCTTCTTTTACAAAAGAAGACAAAACCACAGCTCTATCATTAAGACTCCATTGAATTTGTGAAACAGCTTTTTCAGCTGCAGCCCAGATGGGCTTTTTCAGTCTGAGAAGAAAAATAAAATATATAAACAGAACTCAAAATGTCGGCTTATCTAATAAGGCCAACAAGTGCTATTTTTGTCGTGGTCCTGGGCCGTTTGCCCAGTGTTTGGTGTTTTTTCTGTGTGGTTCTGCTTTTTGTTGTATTTCTGCTGTTTGTTTACAGTTTAGATTCCTAGTTTGTTATAGTTTCTGAATCCTGTTATTAGTTGTCTGAGTTCATTTTGGTTTTCCCTTGTTGTTCTTGTCTTTTAGTCTCGTGTGCTTTGTGTTTAGTTTTGCTTCCCTTGTCTCGTTAGTGTAATTCTGTTCTCCCGGATGTTTCCACTCTCCTCTCGTTACCTTGTGTATACATTGTCTTTGTCTTGTTCAGTTCCTTGTCGCGTCGTCAGTTATGTTCCCGTGAGCTTTGTTTAGAGTTTCTCTTTCGAGAGCCAAGGTTTGGTTTTTGGATTTATTTCCGGTTTTGGAATATTGGGATTTTGTGCTTTTTGAAACGTCATTAATGACTCTGCAGTGAAGCTGCTTGGAGTGCCGCTCCATTTCTCACGTCCTGGGGTCCAACCCTGCCTGCTACACAGCCTCATCTTAACAATTCTATCATAGTAACACTTATAGAACAATAAGATTGAAAAGATTACAGCCAACAACCATAAAGTTGCTTTTAAGATGAACACAAAGACTGCCAGGTCTGACAGGCAGGAAGAAAAGAGTAAGAAGAAGAGAAGGAAAAAAAAAGGTAGAGGGGAGAAAACAGAAGAAATAGGGGGGCAGAGCACAGGTACATATGCATCCACACACACACACTTATACATATATACACACACAGAGGCAATGAGTGGTGATTACAAATCTATAAAGAAAATAAAAATAATCACAGTAAAATGCAACAATGCTGCAAATATTAATCTTGGGATTCAGAGCACAGAACCGTAAAATAAACATTTTAATGCCAGTTAATTATTTTAACACTGCTCTCAGCTCTCTTTATTTCTAAGGTGGCGGCTGCACATTAGAGCTCTGACACTTTAAACTGGACCCATTGAAACATTAAATGTTATGGTCCTGTGGCCTAATAAATGAGATGTGGAAAATGCTGCAGATTTGGTATTCTTGGTGTGCGCTCTGTGTTCTAGCAGCTGTAATTCAAAGAGACTTAGCAGCAGATTAGAATGAAATATAACAAGATTTATACATTTCCTGCATCACGATCATTAATATGAGCACATTCCCATCACACAGTTTGTGCTTCACTCTGTGGTTTTAGTAAAGTCGGGGTTACAAAGTGTTACTACGGTAATTTCACCGGTGCTGTTGCAGGAAGCCCGTAAATGCCGACCCCTTTGAAGGCGGGCCCGTGGTAAATAAAGGGTTAAGCTCGATATGGCTCACCAAGCCATTAATCTCTCTTTGTAATGCAGCCCTCAGGTTAGGCCTGCAGCATAAGTTACCATGGCAATGTATCCAGGTAAGAAGTGAAGCCGGTTCCTGTCACTGAAACCCAGAGTTACACCTTGAAGTTATCTCATGAATCCCCAAACCCTGCTTCCAGATCAGCTCCTAATGCAGCACTGAAGCTGAACGCTGTGAACAAGCCTGATCTGGTGGCTGCTCGGTGACGGGCGGCTCTTCTGTTGCCGTGTGGTTGGCAGATCAGCTGTGAAATAGTCGGCAAAAGTCGATTTTAAAGTCCTCAGACTTTTCTGAACTAATAATCAGTGGCAACATTTGGACAGGAAGACCTTTATAGACACATTAGAGGAAAAGGAGTGAAAGAGAACTGACCTTCAGCTAAAAGCAGCTCCAGTCTTTGTGTGGAAAATAGCAGATGAGAGGTTTTTGTGATATTTCACAAAAGATGACATTTCCTGTGTTTACTCCTCCTGTTATTGATCGTAACCAGCTGTTTTTGTTTTCATCCGTCCATCCCCCTTCCGCTTATCCTGTCCAGGGTCGCGGTGGGGTGGGGGGCTATACCAGCTGTCATAGGGCGAGAGGCAGGGTACACCCTGTACAGGTCGCCAGCCTAACAGAGAGACAGACAACCATTCACTCTCCCATTCACACCTATGGGTCATTTAGAACGGCCAGTTAACCCGTATCAGACAAATCATCTCTCTCCCACCGTTCACGCATTCTTTTTCCATTTCTTCTCCCACCTGTTTGCATCCTTCCACTGACCATCCCTCCCACTCATCTCTGCAGCAGAGGAAAGAAGAGCTCTTTAAAAAAATCTCTTTGCTGTGAGGTGTGAAAGTCTTTCCACCTTTCATGATTTCAAACAGTTTCAGTGAAGTAAAGCATCAGAAGTGTCCTATAAAGACTGAGGTGGGTCTGCATGATTTCTTGAGTTTCTTATAGCTGCATTTCTGGGAAGTTACATCACTCCAGCTAATGCTCAGTATTTACGTTCACGTGTGAGAATCGGAGACCAGACGGAGGCTTTGTGAATTAATTCACCCACAATGACTTATCTTTAATAAAATCTAAACATGCATGCATGCTAATCCAGAGCCAGCAGAGCGGTGAGAGGCTGACTCGTCTCTGCCCTCAGTGCAGGTCAGTGTTTGCACGTCAAGCTTTTCTGCACACTGTCACAGCACTTAATGCATCTGCAACCCCAATGCTTCACCCACCATTAATATAGCAGAGGACGCAGTATGATGTGTACATCTATGAGGAATATACCGTTTAACGCGGTTTGCTGGGTTTTTCTAATAATTTGAGTTAATTAAATACTGCAGGATGTTGTTGCTCTTCATCAGTTCAGTGTGGTCCAAAGAGCAGAGAAATACAGAAAGCAGAAGGAAATACATTTAATTAGCATTGATATGAGAAACAGTTAAAGTAAAGTGGGACAGCAGAGAAGTACGGGTGAAGCAGCGCAGCAACTTAAAGGATGGAAAACAATCAACTGACAGATGTTGACTTCCTGCCGGCCATCTTGTTTCCTCAGCCACGCCCACCTTTTTTGTCTGTCTGCCATTGACTACGTTTATTTTGCTTTTTGTTTTATTAATGTTGCACATGTAGGAAAAGTTCATAGAAGCTGCATTTAAGGTCATTTATTAAAGGTTGTGTTATTGAATGCTCAGTTTTTATCAGCCTTATTATTATCAGCTTATTTAAAAATATGCAGCACAGCTTTTATTTTTGTGCTTTTTCCTGTCAAATTAAACATCTGTTTTTTACATTGATATTTTAAAAAGTTATATTGCATGTGCACAGACACACACGAGCAGGATAATGGGGGTGGAGAGGATGAGGAGTTCATTCTGGGTGAGCAGGTGGGGGTGGGGGCTGGGGTCTCCGTCAGGTCCTGAAAAATAACTGGGCTGTGAAACAGAATTAAAGGATCAGTGCAGCTAATGCATCAATCAGGATAAATGACTTCTGCAGCGTGTTTGGGTTTGCAACAGTTCCTCATTTCTCCTTTAGTTACCATCTGAACAGCTTTTAGCTCCATGTGGTCTGAGATTATTTCTGCAGGAAAGGTGGAGGCATTTTAACATTAACTGCAGTGATGTTAATGAGCTCAGTGTGGAGTTCAGACCAAATTTGAGGAAGTTAACAAGTTTGATAACAGAGAAAGTCCATTAAATGGTTCGGTGACTGTGTCAGCCGCACGTATTCACACCTGACCCTGCTTTTGTCTTTGGTACCACTAAAATTACATGCAATTAATTCTTAGCAGTCCCATTAATGCACTGAAAACAGATCTAAAATTCATTGTTCCTGTGATCTCAGAGCAGATTTATGGGTGTTTACTCAAAGAAGTGAACATCTCGGATGGTGAAAGAGTTCCAAATGCAGAAGTTCAAGAAAAGGCAACACTCTCATCCAGAGGCCTCACCGGGCGTCTGTGGATGTTACAGAGTCACCACAACATAACGGTTCTGTTTCAGAGGTCCATATTTAGAGGTTGGAGAAGTCCCTACAAACACATTATACACATATTTAGTGGCAGTTTGGCATGTTTGAAATATTACCAACTGGTCACATTGTGACACAAAATTGTTCTATGGTTGCAAAATAACCAGGCCACGCAGAGACGCTGCAGCAATGTTATAGAATAACTTACAGTGTGTTTTATTGACACAACTATGATATTGTTGTTGGAATTGCAGGAAAGGGGACCCAAATGCAAACTGCAAAACAGGCAAACATTAGCTGAAAACTCCCCTCTAATGGTGGCAGCTACTTTTGGCTGACCCCTTACCACAGCAGGTAGTTCCACATGTTTGATTTGGCAGAGTTTCACCCCAGGAAACTCCGCCAAACGTGCCAAACGTGCCCTTTCTGATGCAGCAGCACCTTGGTGGCAAATACTCTAAAATACAAAAACCACCAACAGACTGCAAACACACAAAAGATGACAACAGACTCAAAGAACAAAGGCAAACTGAGGCTTTAAATAGAGCCAGGAGCTAATCACAGAAAGTGGAAACATCAGGTAAACAAGACACAGCTGGAACTAATTAAGACAACGAAAGAGGAAACAAAACCGTGAGAGGCAATATAACAGGACGTTACTACACGGGGACTTACCTAACAGAGACCAAGACTTATTAAGATACAGGATGAGACGTGGGAGACAAGCACAAGGAAACAAATACTAACAATAACCAGATTACAAAAGTGACAAAAGGACTCAGAGTGCAAACCTCCACCAAGGCAGCTCACTCTGTGGGCAGCATTTACTTTTAAGGGAACAGCGTTCACTTCATTTATATTCATTTTGTTTTCTTTGTTCTTTTTAAACAGACTTTAATAATAATAATTTCTTTATTTTGTTCATGTCATAATATAATACAGCAGTTTGTCCTTTTTTTTCACTTTCCTTTTTTTTTCTCCCTTCTCTTTAGAAACAACGAAACAAAAACAGAAATAAGAAAATAAAGACAAACAAATTAAGTATGCATTTTTTTTCTTTTTTTCATGAACAAAAAAGGAACAAGAAGAAGAAAAATCTTATAATTCTTGTCCCTTTTCAATTAAGAAGTTTGTATTGCAGTAAAAACAAGTGTAAAGTGCAGTTTTTAACTGTCCTGTTGAAACCCATTTAATATACTTGACATAATTTATGTGGATTCATTCGTTCTCCACAGTTTTTGGAAAGAGAAAATACATTTTAAGGTCAACTTGAAAGAAAGGTAGATGTGAAATATAAAACAGAGGTCAGAGGTCATATTTGGATGCAAACTAGTGTAATATTTATAATCCCCAGATATCATTCCCTGTATGTTAATAAAAACAGCATTAAGAAACAGTTTTAGATAGTTCTGCAGTATACAACATTATTATCACTGACCTTCAGACCAATCTATTGACCTGAAATGTTAATACACATCATACATGTAAGAGTCATAGTTTAAGGCTCTTAGTCAATTTTTGACCTATAAATAATCAAGTTGTCCTTGAAGACTTGATTACTTACATGACCCCACTCTACACCCCTACACAGGTTTATCAGAATTCCTTCAAAACCTCGAGTTCTGTTTACAGACACAGAATGACGTGCAAACGCAACCAAAAACAACCTCAGCAGAGGAAAGAACTAAAGACTAAACACAGAGTCCTTGAAATAAAACAAATCAGAAACAATGAGAACAAACAAACAATCCTAGGACCACAAAAATCCTTACAATAATTGGAGACACAAAGACACACCAAAAAAAAAAATGTAATCAACACAATGACATTGGTCATTGTGTTGTTCTAATTCTAATGCTTGAAGTAAAATCAATGAAATGATTATTAGAAAAGAAGGATCTCTGTTAGCACCCCGATCCTGTTCGCTTGTAAAAATACACCAAAGTCCTGCAAATTAGGATTGATTGTAAAGCAGCCTTTAGATGCAAGGATACTAAAAATATCCAAACTCGGGGCTCTGTCACATCCCGCTCATCACAGTACACTTTCCTGCTGACAGTTTTCATAAAGCAGAATAAGCCGAATCCACGCAGCTGCAGTTTGTGTGTTATCAGGGCAGAGGTCACTGCTTATATGTGTACACAAAGCTCCTCCCCCAGTGTTCCTCTCCCAGTGTTCCTCCCCCAGTGTTCCTTCCTCCTGTGTTGAGTTAAGTCCTGTTTAGTTGCCACTTCTGTTTTACTTTGTGTTCCTTTTGCTTCTCGTGTCTCATCTCCTGTGATTTAGCTCAGCTGTGTCGTTTCCCCCCAGCTGTCTCCACTTCCCCTAATTACCCGAGTGTGTGTGTGTGTGTGTGTGTGTGTGTGTGTGTGTGTGTGGGGGGGGGGG
>JAVDPK010001503.1:500041-512414 GCA_034780415.1 Cichlasoma orientale
CACACACACACACACACACACACACACACACACACACACACACACACACACACACACACACACACACACAGCTGGATGAAACTGCATAGACACACAGTTATGTTAACATCTTTATTTGATCTCAAACACTTGAGTGCACAGACTCGTGCTTGCATACGTGCATGAAGGGTGGGGTGGGGGTGTTTTCAGGATTGTGTAAACTTTATAGTAAATAAAGATTATTGAAAATATGTGTAATTAGAGATGCATAAAATAAAACGTCTTTTGTAAATGAGGAAAACAGATGTTATTAACTTGTTAAAAGTGTGTTAATCATGCAGTTTTTATGAGCTACAGTACTTTGAAAATGCAGTTTATTTTTCAGTAAAATTATCTTGGATAATATTAGAGAAAATATTATTTCAGTGAGGACTTCTCAAGAGAACTTTTTTCCATCTGTAACATTTATATTTGGTGGCACGGCTGGTGGATGGATTTTTGCTGGATGATGATGATGATGGCAGGATGAGAACGGCAGTCTCAAGCCTCCACATCTGAAAAGTGAGGTTAAGCAGCAAGTACCCTAAATCTGCATTACTGCAAATGGCCAGCAGGGGGCGACTCCTCTGCTTGAAGATGAATCTTAAGCAGTTTTGTTTGTGACCTGAGTAAACGCCTCCCTGTTGAGTTTGGCTTTGATCAGTAGTTCCGAGCCGTGTTGAATAGAATATCGTTTTTAAAGTGTGCTCACAAAGGAGGAAATGCCAAACCAAGATTTAGGGTGAGCCTGCTTTGAGACTGACTGCAGTGTCCATCAGTGTCTCAGAGCCAACCCTCACTCGTTATGTCCAGTTTCAAAACACCCTGAGCTCGAGGATGTTTGCTGTCACCTCACTCATCAGTGGGTGACGGCATGCTGGCTGTGCCCATTTTTATTTATATAAATTATAGAGGGCAGTCAGGCTGGAAGGCGGGACGCTGAGAAAGTGCTCTGCTCAGGAGCTTCCACATGGTCATTTGGATGGACTGAAAGAAGGTTTAGCCACAAAGGAAGAGGAAGTGCGACCATCAAAGACTCTAACAAATAAACCTTGAGGCGAATTGGCTGCAACAAGGCTGCAGGGACTGAACTGTGCATGTTTGGCTGCAGATGGTGGGGTAGGTGTCCCAAACACATCATTTTATTCGACATGGCTTCACAAACATGATGATAATGAGTTCAGTGGACTTCAGCAGCCTCCCCTGTCACCAGATCTGAATCCAGCAGGAGGATGCAGTGGAACAGGAGGCTGGCAGGTTGAACGTGCAGCAATGCAGAAATAATGCGACGCAATCATAACCACATGCAAAACAATGTCAGAGGAAGGCTTCCAGCATCTTCTTGAATCCATGCCACAAAGTCACAACGTTTCCAGTATTAATATGGTGATCCTAATGTGCTCAGCTGGTTTTAAAAGGTGCCTCACAGACGCTCTGTCAGCTCAATCAATTCTCTCTGATTCGACGGGAAGCTGCAGATCGGCGGAGAGACCCAGCGACAGTCGAGGGGACCGACGTGGTTCTGGAAGTCGACGCGTTTTGTCAGGCGCGGCGGTCAGATGGTAAGACTCTTCAGAGTCGTCAGTGTTTGGCGACACTCCGGACACACGACGTGTGACACGGCGTGTGAACGCTCGGAGTCCACGCCTCAACCTGAGAGCATCCAGCCCGGCAGCTCGAGAAATGCTGCTGCTGACAGAAGAGACGGGGAGGAGAGAAAACAGAGTCCACAGCTTTACAATCTATTAAAAAGATAAAAGTCTGTTTTCCATTTGAATTTCCATCATTTCATTTCATTTACAAATGAGCTGCAAAACAAACCTAAATAGATTAAGGAGCGCTCTGCAGCCTGATGACCACGAAGAATTATTTTTTGCCTGATGATTCATTTTTGTGTTATATTTGGTTACATTGTAGAGATGTGTCTTTAAACATGACAGCAAACTATAGATGAACAGAACCGCCGTGTCCCAGCTGTGGGAGTCTTATGAAAAGAAGTGCTGGAAGTGAAGGTCACTGTTACACAGCAGATACAATACAGTATACAGTTCAAATGGAGCTCATGCACAAGCTGAATAAGGAGGATCTGTAATCGTCTATTCTTCACTTCCATTTTTCCCACACTGTCAAACTCACAGCTGACATCATCACTTCAGTCCAGTCATTTTCTTCCCACCTCCTGTGAGTCAGTCAGCCTCCATTCACTCAGAGCCCCATCCAAGCCTCCATCTTCATTTTCACCACCACCAGCGTACAGACGCCGGGGGCGGAGGCGGGTCTTCTCCTAACTGCTGTCAACTGCTATGAAGGGCCATCAGAGTCTAATCACCAAATAGCGTAATTGAATTCTATAACTCAATAAATCATGTTCAGTTTTTCCCAACAACCTCTCCTCACTGAAATGATGTGTATGAACAGGTCATGTTGGCACATAAGTAAAAATTCAGTCTCCTTTCAGGACAAATAAACTTTTCCTCACTTTGTAACATTTTGGTTACATCCACACGTACAACTGGGATCTTCCAGGTTTGAGTATCTTCATCCACATGAAAATGCAAAAAAACACAGTACACCTGCAGGAGATGGGTGTGGTCACCCATCGGTATCTGAAGGTCTTTCGGAACCCTTAGAGGCATTTTTATCGTCGCCATCTTCATGTTTTAAAAATGGATGTGACGCGTGAGGGGCGGAGCTCACTGTGAAACCGTGTCAATCACAAGTTGTTAGCCGGTGAGCGTACCCTGAATAACTGAGAAATGTTTGTGAAATGTTTTAAACTCATCAGTAGCGTGTTTTCAGAGACCGCAGCCATCGCCCCCTGGTGGACTGTGTTGGCTTCACTTTCCGGAGCCAGAGGCTACGTCCACTCTTTGCAATGCCTGTGGTCACTGACATTAATGAAAGATCCATTCTGAATGTTGGTGAAATACAGATCAGCAGAATAGACCCCACATTCAACTCCACTCCATGTTTTCCTGCCCTGCGGCTCAAACAGCAACCAGAACAATGGACACAAGAACTGAGGGAAGGTTCAGAGAGTGGATCTTGACTCTGGTAGAGCAGATGAATAAATCAAAAGAGGATATATCAAGCACTTCATCCTTGGTTGTAGTTTAAACAAATATCTAAGCTGTAGTTTTGACACTGCGCTGCTCTCGGCTTTGAATCACATCAAGCACAATACTGAAATATTTATAGCAGCACATAAATCAACAATGATTCACTGAATCAACATTATAACTGAGCAAATCAGCAGCTTTTCATGTTGGAGTCGTGCCACAGTACGATGCTTATTGAAGAAAGTAAAATGGGATATTATAAGGAAGAGATAAAGTAGTCAGTGGATCCTCAGCAGAAATCTGTGGGTTTGGTGTTTGATCAGATTTTACTGGTGATTCTTTAAATGTGCAGCTTTTATATCCCGTTGATCTAAAAGATGCAGGAACTTGAAAATATCTGCCCAGAGACAAAAATGGATGCCAAAGCAGAAGACTAGAAACACCATATTACATAATGTCTCCAGCTATACACTACAGAGTGTCCACATTTGTGTTTAAATAATCACTGGTTGTTGCTTATGAACGTCACAGTCAGCAGGAGGAGGTTGGGGTGGATGGTGGGCGTATCAGTGGCTTTACAGGTGTTCACATCCACACTTCCATCTGAAGCACTTTGGTTAAACCGTGATGTGGCTTTAATTAAACGCAGACATTCATTTAGCCTCGCGCTCATGGAAACATGATCTGGTTCCACTTGAATTAAAATAATATCACATTTTCTGTCAGATTTCTGCTTCATTGAATTTGATGTGAGTCACGCTGAGCTGCATTGAATTAAATTCTCACACACTGGTCTGCCCCGCTGTCGGAGCAGCAAATGAGACGCCGCCTCAGGCAGCGAGGAAGCCGCCGATCAGCCCGGCGTCCACTTCGTTTGTGTTGGCCGTAAAAGGCGGTGACCCGTGAGAAACGGAGGTGAAGGTGGAGTTGATCTACACCGTTATGCAGCGCCTGCAGTTTTGTGCTAATAAATCACAAGAGAGTGACTGTTTGGTTCCAGATCTGTGGAGTGAATCCAGATTTTATGTTTCAGGAAACTCAAATATGTAAAATCTCACTGTTTCTGAACCCAAAACATGTTTCATAGTAACAATATTGTAACAGGTACAAACCTCAGAGGAAAGCAAGGATGGATGAAAGGATGTGCCAGCACTGATGTGACATGTTAAATCTAATATTACATGTGTACACAAGGGGTAAAGAAAGCATCACAAATCCAAGAACATTTGAATTATGTTCATCAGGAAACCCCAGCAGCCTTTAAAGGCTTTTTCTTTTTAATTCCATCACATGTGTCGAGAGTATAACAGAGGCATCTGATTTCTGAATCAGCTGAAGGTCAGCTAACAAATATTCAACCTGGTTCCAGTTAATATGAAATAAAACCAAACTTTCCACTTTAAACTCTGACTTCTCTCCATCATGGACCATCCACCCACCCATCCATCCATCCATCCATCCATCCATCCACCCATCCATCCATCCATCCATCCATCCAATCACCCACTGACCCATCTGATCCATCCATCCATACATATCTCTGTCCAACATCTCACCTGTGTGACGTGCACAATGAGCAGTACGATCCATTTACTGATGAAGCTCGAATGAGTCACTAATAATGTGTCTTCCAGTTAGCTGCAGATGTAAGCACAAATTCAATTTAATTTGAGGGATTTAATAAAGCACCCACCACATTTATTTGTACTTTCACTGGTGCAGTCTGTGTCATTTACTGCTTCTCGTTACCTTTCAGTGAATATTAAACTTAATCAGTGACAAAACAAACAAAAAAGTACCCAAAAATGCCAAGAAATGGAAGCACCACACATTGTTGAAGTTACAAAGCTGCAAGTTACAAAACCGAGGACAATCAGTAATTAGTGTGCCCCCCCATCTGCACTGATTATGGTAGTAATGCGCCTCCTCATAGACAGGCACAACCTCCTGATGTCATCCTATGGGATGGCAGCCCACTCTGAGGAAGATTACGCTGTCACTCCAACGACTCCACAGGCTTTCTGTGGGGTTGAGCTCAGGGCTCCCTGTTCTGGCAGCTTGTCCTGTGGTCCGCTCAGCTGTGGCATTCTTACCGAGGTCGTGCTCTCCAAACCTGCGGTGCCTTTTTATAGGTTTGGGTGTGTTTGACAGGAGACGTGACCGAATCCCACGTTGGGAATTATCATGAAGACAACCCTACATACACTAGTACAAGTAGTTTTCTTGGTCCAAAAATAGAGCGGTGTGTTACTGAGTGTATTTAGGTTTGAGTGAGTGAAACCCACTTAAAAAAACTTGCTAACAATCGGTGTCATCGCGTTAGCAGGCGCTAATAAGGAGCGCACTCTGAAGTAAGACCCAGAAACTGTGTTAACACAGGAGATAATTGTAATGAGAGGTTTTCCAGGAAACCTGTCTGAGCACACAAGGAGATCACTGAGAGAGGAACCAGTCGAGTTCCCGGCGAAGCAGTTACTGAATGTGTTTGCAGGGGAAGGAGAATCTGCTGGTAGCGAGGAAACATCAGAGAGAGGCGCTGGTTTAGTCTCTGAGGGAGAGGAGAGCCGCTGGAGGGTGGACAGGCAGGCCGGTTGGAAGCGCGAGTCCTTGAATGAAGATTTCCAGGGAGTAAAAGTCAGCTTGCACAGGAAGCAGTGGAATAACACAAGAAGATGCTAGAGCCCGATTACCACCATGGAGTGGACAACAATCCAGCAGAGAGTGAAAGTACTGGCAGCTGGATTGAGCAGATGGAGAACAGGTATGGCTGCTGAAGGCAGGAACCCAGAACTCCACCCAGCCGCCCAATCCAACCTGAACTGAAGCAGAATTCGTGCACCTGGACCATCACACGCAGTCCTGATGGTTTTCCATGGACCCCCCTCTGATCTGCATTTTCTTGCCTCAGCGAAAAATAGATTTCCATTCATGGTGATTATAAAATCTATACCTCTGCTAAATGTTTTTGAAACAACATCATGCAATGGACTCCAAACATTTCTAAAATCTTGCCTGCATCCAATCGTCTGCACCAGAATTTCTTGCAAAGGTGAGAGCTGGAACTTCTTATTTCAGCTCGCTGAGCGGCAGTCATGCAGTGGGACGTCACATCCAGGCCATCTCTGAATCAACTTCATGCTCACGGCTTCATATTTGTAGCTAATGGCGTAGCCGCGAGGGGCCGATACGCTCGTGTGATGTGATGAGTCCTAACCTAAGCACCATTCACTGCAGGAAACAGTTCGATTCTGTGGTCCATGATGCTGTAAAACATATTACGAGGTCAATAAATCATTTTCAGATATTTATTGACTCTAAAAGGCCAAAAGCCTGCTGTGCCTCACAGTAAATGAACTTGGAATGCGAGGTTTGCAAAGATGTGGGTAACAGCAGCACGCCCGGCCGAATGACACTCTCTGAGAGGATGTTTAAATAGCATTCGTCCTTATGTGTTATGTTTGATTGCATCCCCATGTTTACAAGGAAACAATAGGACATCAAAGAGATAAAAATATTCTTGCATTGGTTAAATATAAGTTTAAAACTTTAACTGAAAACTAGAAAGTTTATATTGACAAAAACGGCCCCGGGATGTTTAATAAAGTGTGTTTCCGTGTGTTTCCTGCTACGATGCAGCATTTCTCTCTCTGTAATTTGGTGCAGACTGTCTCCTTTCACCGATTCTCCTGCCCTGCGCCCGGCCTGAACCCAGCACAGGATGTGCGATCTCTCTGGAAGCTCCTATTTTTACGGCTCTGTCGTGCGCAGTCTAAATCAGAGTTCATCAAAAATGTTGACACTGCTCGGCTTTTTGCTTTTCACAGTTCAACGAGAAAGCAGGAAATAATCATTTCAGCCAGGTGCATAGATGGATGTTTGTCTCAGCGGAATGTGCCTCACAAGGCCGACGCTTCCACCCGAGGCACATTTCATTCTTAAGAAACAAGCTGAGTTGTTCTTTAGCTCAAACAATAACCATCATCTGAAGATATTCTATCAAAGAAAACAAAAGAAAAATGTATCTGAGAAGATAAACAAATTAAATATGTCATTTTTAACACACACACTGGGTCTGGGTACATGGCTTACAGTCAAAGGCAGATAAATACAAATATAACAAAGTGCAGTAAAAGTATAAAACAATAATTCCTGTATTGCCCTAAAATTTAAAAATATTATTGAACTGCATGTGGGCACCGGGTCGATGATCTGTTGGAGCAGTGGGTGAACTGTGGAGGGTCAGCGGTGTCTGGTTTTCTGGGAACCTGATGATGATGATGATGATGATGATGATGATGATGATGATGATGATGACGGATGCTTTGAGTGTGCGTGGGACCTCTGCATCTGTTAGCGGCTGATTGAAGATGTCTGCTTACACACCTGCTAGCTGGTGATACTCCGTCTGGGCCCACTGCCTTACGGGGGTGTTGCTCCACAGCTGGGCCCCGGGGTGAATAGACGGTGTCGATGATGCACCGTGGCAGACGTCACAGTCACGATTACCGATTGTTTTCTCAAACATCAGCGTCTTGACCGTCTTCGGTTCACGATGACGATCAGCATAAAAGCAGATTATTGATCAGTACCTTCTGATTACCAGATGATTAAACAACGTGAACCGGAAGCCGAGTGAAGCCGACGGGCTGAGCGCTGCAGATTAGGAGCGAGCGGAGGAATGAGAGGGAGGAGGGTGAAGAAGAAACTCTCTGGATGACTCATCCCCTCAGGCAGCCTTTCAGATGTGATGCCAGCAAAGTCGGATATTTGAGGCGGGCTCAAACTGCTGCCCTCAAATGTGATCACTTCCAGAACTGGCCGAGGCCTCCGTGACTCTGCGACATCTCAGCGAATTCTTCTCTGTGCTTCAGAGGATTAAACATGTTTATCGCTGGGAACATGTGAGCGTGATTTCTGTGTGTTTTCACGGCATATAAGCTTGTTTCAAGACTTCCTTTACTATTAACTTATGCAGTGTTTTTCAGACTGGTACAAGGATTACTGGGCACAGCTCGGGCTGCTGAGGAAAGATACAGAGCGTTTCGGTGATGATGGGAAATGAGGGCATGTTTCTGTGAGAACAGATTTTTCTCTTCATCTCTAGAGAAAGGATCGGTTTGGTGTGCAAGCCTGCCCGCTTTATGAGAGACTGGTTAAAAACTGATGGCTGATTTGGGAACTTATTGATGAAATGGTGATGCAACAAGTTTCCTTTCATTCCCTGTTAGAGGACTGGGATGCGTCTTTCTAGCCATGCTGGCTTATCACTGACTTCCATTAAGCTTGGAAGCCTGAAAGACCTTCTAGAGTTTCCAGAGCCTTCAGCTTTCAGGCCCCTCTTCTGTGGAACCAGCTCCCAGTTTGGATTCAGGACACAGACACCCGCTCTATTTTTTAGACCAGACTTTTCTTTTTGATAAAGCTTATAGTTAGTACTAGTACTCATGTCTATGTAGGTTCTCAGCCATCCAGAGACTGGACTGCACGAGAAAGAAGATCAGACACAAACCGTATGTGGCAGGTTTGTCAGAGAAACTGGAGATTTTTCTCCAGGTCTGGCATCCCGTATCCTTCAGTCACATGGGCAAAAACTGGTTCACATGCCAGGCTCTGGTTGCCTTTAATGCACTCTATTCACCGCTCACTGATATTCAGCCTGTGGCACGTTTTGCTCTCATTGGTGCTCGTTTCACTCGCTCACCTTGAAGCTGAGGAAGGTTTATCTCCGTTCATGTTCTTCTGCTGCTGCGACAGAATCTGATGCATGGATTTGATCTCTTACCTGCTCCTCACCTGGTCTGTGTGACGCACTGCTGCCAGGATGTGTGTGACCTCAGGCTCGGTGAATAGAGCCTCTGATTTCGGACGTTGCCTCTGGTGTTAAGGACGAACTGTGCTGAAGTTGAATATGTTTGAAATAAATGTATCTTATAGCTGTTTATAGGTTTTATGCCATTCTGTCTACTCAGCCTTGGAAGGATGTGACTGTGGGAGCTTTGAAAGAGAGACGAAGAGTATTTTCTCTCTTCGGATGTCTCATATTGTCACAAACTGTGACTGTAGACAACACTGAATACATTATTCATAGCAGACTGGCTTCGTGTCTCCAGAGAGACTCGCTGCATCAAAGTCAACTTTTCCTCTATGTTCCTCCGTCTGTGAGCCGCGCTGTTTAATAAAGACTCCGCTGAAATTTGATCCGGTCTGTCCGCGTTGGTTAAATCTGATTGCACCTTGGCGGCGGTGCGTGTGGAAAACGTTGGCTCAGCAGGTTTGAGTCGCAGGAGTCGACGTAATGAGCCAATCATGGCACAGCTCTACAAGGTCCTACTGTTCAAAATCATTCAGTAAAACTCTTTAAACAACCAGCATTTATTTAGAACCCAGTGGCAGGGCTGGGTTAACCCAGCACCTAGCCCCAGAGGGGGAAATCGAGTGGATACAACTAAGTGTCCTTTAATCACGACCGTACCGGCACAAAAATTCATGCAATCCATGTTGATTGATTTTAGCTCTAAACCACAAATTTCACCTCTGGGGTGACGCTAGAGAACCGGTTAGAGTGGAGCGCCAGCCCCGGGGCATGAATAAAACATTTCATGCTAATCTCGCGATCAGCATATTTTACTTCTAACTGTGGACAGGACGCAGTGCTGTGTGATGAGTTAGAGCCAGCAAGTTTGCTCAAACCTCAGTCACACGGGCCTAGAGGACCAGTCAGCATCCAGCTGGAAACCACTGAGTGCCATGGCAAAGTGTGCATGCCGATGGTGTCTGAAACGGGTCACAAAGCACCAAAAATCTCCTTGTGATTGCCACAGTCACCCTTAGTTTGCATGAAAGGCACCAAATTGTCTGCAAACACAGTTTAGTTCCTGAGCTGTAGCACGACTCGAAAAAGAGAGACACAAACAGACAGCGCTCGCCTTCAAAGTAAAAGTTGTGCTTTCTCGCTGCAACCGACCCACCTTTGGTGCTGGATGGATTACAACCCAGCAACACAGCATCTGTTATTTCCCATCTTCACGTTTCTCAGTGTTTTTCATTCACTGTCCAAGAGTGTTTTAGCTCATTGTGGGAGAAAACTGTTGGTTTATTCATCGCTCAGAACCAGCAGCTGTCAGCTGCACCTGGAGGCGAGCGTGGAGAAGTTTCGGAAGTGATCTTCATCCACTCGTTTCTCCTCTTCTCATTAACCAGAAACCTGTGAAGACGCTCCTTTTTTCAAACTCTGTGTAATCTGAACCAACTTTTAAGTGGAAGCTCTGAAATGCCACAAATTTATGTCACATACCCAGAATGCATTGCACATTTAAAATGATGGTACTCGTAATATATTATATGTACAGTAATGTGCAAAAGTCTTGAGCCATTCCTCATTTCTTTGCATTTTGTTTCCAAGGACTTACAGACTTGTAATTTCTTAAACATGGTCTTGAGAAACAGTCATCCAGACTTCCTGAAGATCTTTAACCTTGCTTTTTTTTTTCTTTTTACTAATTTTCAGGCTGCACAGTGTGCAGTGTGTCCTTAAAAAACTGTAGAAACTGCACAAGCGGCAGGCCTAAAAAACAACAGGTGAACAGTCTCTGAAAGTCGTGTCCTTCAGACGTAGGAAAAAAAAAATCCAGCAAAGACCTGAGGCAGGAGCTGAGAGATGCAGCTGGCCCTTCAGCTGATCCATCGCTGCACCTTCATCAGAAATGGTCTCGGTGGAAGGGTGGCTGTCAAAGAAGCCATTCTTAGGAAGGTAACAGGGAGAAAAGGCTGAGGTCTGCCACATTAATGAATTAATTAATGAATTACACAAAAAGATCTATCATCTAATTCTCTCAATATTTATAAGCACCATTTTATTGTTGCATTGCTTCATCATGCTGTTTCTGATCTCTGTGTGAGTAAATATACTCCTCAGTGCTGGGGGGGGGGGGGGGGCGTGCGTAACTTCAGCATGTGTTTGCATCCTCAGATATCTGTGAGCGCACGTCCGATGAAGTCATATACATATGCAGCCACTGGCACAGATGCACACGTGCATGCATACCCATGAGCACACACTCGAGCACAAACAGTCGCTCTTATAAAACACTGCTGGCATGCTGATGGTGGCGCAGCGCATTGGTGGTGCAGGTAAGTGTAGCAGGAGGAGGAGGAGGCATGGAGTGAGTATGTGCGTAAGATGATAACACTTCTGCAGTCGGTCTCATTCCCTGGCCGGCCGCGGATCTGTCAGATGAGCTGGAGCTGTGTTAAACTGTCACTGTTCAAAAACCATAGAAGATATCTTACTTAATGCAAATATGCACTAATATACACTGGGAAACTGTTAGGCACACAAAAACATTTTTTTTCAAAATGTGAGAATGGCCAAATATGATCAAAAACAATTGGTCAGTCTTTCCTGTGAAAGGTGATCCCATGTGATCCCGTTTTGACCGTAAATTGGTTCAAAAAACTCCGCACAGCACCAGAGTGCAGCACCTCTCTCATGTTATGTGGGCCGCTTTTGCCCCCTCCAACATGGCGGCGACGTAGGCATACGAGTCAGCGCTCAATGCGGCATCGTATATATATATATCTATGTGTCACAGATCCTGCGGAGGCAGAAGTGTAGCAAAAGTCACGTGTGTAAAATAAGCCAGTTGTAAAGCAGGGCGGCCTTTGCACATTTACAAATCTGATTACAGATCAAAATACAGATCCCGACACACACACGTGGATCCAGTTACGGACACACAGAACTTTTGCTATTATAATAGCCCCATAATTAAAATGGTATGAAGGTGTTTGTGTGTGTGTATGTGTGAGTGTGTGAGTGTGTGTGTGTGTGTGTGTCACTGACTGCTGAGTCTGTGTCTCCCTGTTTGAGTTAACTGTCAACTGAGACAACAGCACAGCTTTGAAGCACTTGTGAACCGAAGACAAATCCAACTTTAAATCAGTTTAAAGTATATGTAGTGGCCATTTGTCCACACAAAGAACCATCAACTCAAACGGCCACTGAGGCACCTCAGGACTGGATCTCACGCAGGTCAAAAAGTCTCACAAATAACATAATGTCCATACAAAAGTGCATTTGGGTCGGTTTATTCTCCATTATGCAGCAAACTTACAAACATAAGCACTTTGGTCTGCAGCCTCTCTGTCGCCTGGTCAAAAAAAACATATGACCCGGTGCCTGCTGACCCCTCCCACTTGACCTACTTATGTAAATTAAGAGCACACCTAATTAGCCATAAACCCAAAAAGTGAACCCAAATTTACCAAAAGAAAAATAAACCATAAACTTAACCTTA
>JAVDPK010001503.1:524082-536733 GCA_034780415.1 Cichlasoma orientale
CATCCAGCCATCCATCCAACCATCTATCCATCCATACATCCATGCAGCCATTCATTCATTCATTCATTCATTCATCCATCCAGCCATCCATTAATCCATTCATCCATCCGTCCGTTCATTCATTCATTCATTCATTCAATCATTCATTCATCCAGCCATCCATTCATCCATCTATTCATTCATCCATCCATTCATCCATCCATTCATCATCCATTCATTCATTCATTCATCCATCCATTCATTCATCCATTCATTCATCCATCCATCCATTCATTTATTCATTCATTCATTCATGCATTCATCCATCCATCCATCCATCCATCCATCCATCCATCCATCCATTCATTCATTCATTTACTCATCCATCCATCCATCCATCCATCCATCCATCCATCCATCCATCCATTAATCCATTCATCCATCCATCCAGCCTATCCTGTTCAGGGTCACGTGGGGGGGGGGGGGTTGTAGCCTATCCCAGCTGTCACAGGGAGAGAGGCAGGGTACACCCTGTACAGGTCGCCAGCCTGTCACAGACACAGAGAGACAGACAACCATTCACACCTATGGGCGATTTAGAATGACAAATTAACCTAACCCCACTAACTGCATGTCTTTGGACTGTGGGAGGGAACCGGAGTACCCGGAGAGAACCCACACGAACACGGGGAGAACACGCAAGTTTGTGCAGCGCCTCCAATTTAGGAATGATGCATTTTTACCCCTCAGCCTAAAAAGACTGATGGGTTATTGTCGTCGCCCCGCCAGGTGGGCGGGTGGCCAATTTTCAACTTTTCAACACGATAACTTGAGAACCATGAACGAGACGAGTTCAGATCTCAGTGACCTTGACCTCAAGGTAAAGGTCAGAGGTCAAGATTTCTGAAAACCTTGAATAACTGGAGAAAAATGTCACCTAGGACTTTCAAATTGATATCACAGACACATCTAGTAAAAATCTCTCACCATAATAATGGCAATCACAGGAAGTGACGGTATTCTCAGTGGTTCGTGTTTATTAGAATTTTAGCATTTTTTAATCCTGGTTCTTACTCAGCCATTTGCTTTTGAATTATATGGTGAACAAAGTCACTAAGGCTCATGTGCACCCCGTTAAGATCTGAAATTTGGTAATTATGTGCTGTAGAACTTGTACTTCCAGGGGAGTTGTGCCACCTAAAGGTTCTACTGAGGCTGAGGGGAGCACTGGTTGCCGATAGTATTTTTTAATACGGCTGAAACTATGAGTCACTTTATCGCTTCATGCAGAAATACAGAAAAGAGGTTAGTTGTGGGCTCAGAGTAGCACTGCTGCTCCTCCACATTGAAAGAAGCCAGCTGTGTTTGGGGCACATCCAAGCTGGAGGAGACCCCGGAGCAGACCCAGGACAAGCTGCAAAGATTATGTCTCTCCAGCTGGCTCGGGAACACCCGGTGCGCCCCCAGAGGAGCTGGAGGAGGTGGCTGGCGCCCCTGCGACCCAGGCCCAGATAAGCAGTAGAACATGAAAGGATAGGAAAAAAAAGCACAGTCACTGACGTGATTATGATACAGTTTTTATAATCTTTCCTGTGTACACCGAGGAAAACATCAACATGTGATTGAAGTGCAGATTTATGCTTTAATGCAAGGGGATTAACATAACATGTAACTGTTTAGCAATTACACCCATTTTTATAAATAGTACCCCATTTTTAGAGGCTCAGAATTACTGCACAGGTGGGTCCAGTTCCCTCGTTATACCGTGCCAAACGAAGCATATCTGGACCTGGGTCCTATTCCAGAAGCAGGCTTAGCTAAAAACTGAGTTTGTTAACCTTAAAATGACGGACACGCTGGTTTCCTGTTCCAGAGAGAGTTGCCATGGTAACCGTGATTGAAGTAAACCTGCTCGCTGGCAGGTTTTCTTTAGCAAACTCAGTTTCTCTCTGACTCCTCCCCTCCTGGTGCAGCGGGAGGGGAGGAGTCTCTCTGGCTCCTCCCCTCCTGCTGCACCAGGCTGTCAGTTTTCTGGTACTGCAAACATTTACTGTACATTACTGTAGTAATCCTACAGTAATCCGAATTACTGTAGGAATAAATTACAATATCTGTAAAGCTTTAGACATATAACACACTAATTAGTGATCAATCATGTTGTAATCGATCACACTGACAGAAAAATGCCCGTCACAGTTGGATCTCGGAGATGATGTGAATATTTGAGTGAAGATGAGGCTGAAATTATTCTAAGACTTGAAAACAGAATTAAATTTATTTTATAGCAACTTTTTAAATGCAGCTGCAGACGGTCTGAACATTTCATATTTAAATTTGTTCACAGATTCAAATTCAGTCCTTAAATTATGTTGAACGGTGCCGTGTCTGAAATTCGGAGTCCGATCCTCGACATATTATGAAAATCACCTCAATCAGTCTGAATGAGTCAGTGGGTCGAGTCAGAACCGGATCCGGCCAAAGGTACCATAGGTTCCCTCAGCAAACTGTGTCTGGGTTGGAGATCACGTGCACAGCAGGATGGATCCAAAACGGATAAGGAATCAGACCGGATCATGCCCAGATCCAGTTTGGCTCCACTCATTTCCCGGCTCTGGATCCATTTATAATAGCTGAATGTTTTCACACACGATCTGCATTCTTTGTTTAAATGTGAAACTGTGACTGAACTCTGACCTTTAACAGTAGCTCAGTAAAACGCCTCTGCTGTGGCTGTCAGAGCGCCGCCATCAGTGAAGGCTGAGATTGGATCCGATTAGAAATGGTTTAACTGGGACCATTACAGCAGTTTTTCTCCAAATCTCAGTACACATTTTTATCCGCTAATGGCAGAAATAATTAAATTCCCTATTTTTAAAAAAGGTGCTATATTCCATCAGTATAACAGATTTTTGCTGAATAATTACTCAAACAATGAAAAGGTCATTAACAGTTTTTTTAAATAAAAAACTGACTTGAGGGCAGATTTTCTTCCCTCCTGTTTTTTAGGTTAAATTTCACAGTCAGCACTGACGTGTCCATATTCGTCAGTCCTCGGGGTTAAAATGGAGGCTCTGCTCTTTATTTACCTGTTGCCGTGGTGAATCCTGGTATCAGAGCTCCAACTCAGAGTTTATCTTTAAACTCAGAGTTTGCTGAACCTGCTTCCTGGAATGGGGCTGTTCACTCGGGTCCAAAGAGATGCTGATGCAAGTAAAGGAGGCCATCATTTGGTTAAACTCCCCGAAATAAAGAAATCAACAGTGTGGTTGACTCTTTAAAAAAAGCAGATGCAGCTCAGCTGCATCAAACGCTCTGAGCGAGCGCAGAAGGCAGCTAAAAGGAACGACTGCAGAATTCGAAAGGGTTATTTAAAAGTTTATGGGAAACAGTAGCAGTCAGAACAGGATGTCTGATCCTCATAATGAACAAACAGAACACTGGCCCTCCTTTCTGTGCTGCTCATCAGTGGCTCCTCAGTGTCCCTCCCACTCTGTGTGTGGATGTATTAATTAAGCGTAGCTGTGGCTGGAGGCCGGGTCAGGAGGCTAAACGACGAGGCGTATCGATCGTCTCTCACAAACGCAGCGGCTGATGAATTTGATGGAGGCCGCGGTGGGCAGTCTGGGCCTGAACCCTCTCCTGTGCCGCTGCCACGGGTCTGACACACAACAAACATGTTGACTAAGGATGACACATGGCGGGCATCATCACCACCGCGGCTCAGTGCAGAGCTCCATCATCACTGAAATAACAAGTAAGAGTAAAATTGATCTAATTTTGTGTTTCATATGCAAACTGTGTTTAACTGGATAAGGTGTGTAATGCGCTGCCAGACCACATTGGGAGATGAGATGGTCAGGCTTGTGTTGTGATTATATGTCAGGCAGCTGGAACGACAGCATCACTGACTCTTCCTGTTAGGTAAAACGATAGAAGCTACGGGCTGGAGCGCTAACAGTGGAAATCAAACGGAGCCCTTACAGACACGCTGGTCCTCCTAACCCGGGATCCGCCATGAACATCCAGCTCTGCGTGCACCGATCTGACACGTCGGTGTGACTGTGACTCAGACGGCCCTGCTGGGTGTCAGTGATTTATGAGGGCAGCCTGTTCACTTCTGCTTTGGTGCTTGTTTACTTGCGCCGCTTGCCAGCGAGAGAGCTAACATAGCACGGAGGAAGCTAACCGATCAGACTCAGGTTACTGATGGGCCCGTGTTAAGTACCAGGACAGGGAGAGACCCCGGAGTGGATCCTCCCCCAAATCAGACAGTTTATGAGCATTTCATGTTTTTTGAGTCAATAGAAACGAGGGGCTGTATCAACGTCACTTTTTTATTTGTTTTTAGAGAATTAGATTATTTCTGCCATTGCTGGATAAAAATGCTTAAACAGCAAATCTCTGCTTTAATGTTCTCGGTGTGAACGTTTATGATCTGATCTCAGCCGTCACTGATGGATGACGGCTTCCTCACAGCCACATCAGACATGATTCACTGACTTACTGTTAATAACAGACTTCAATAATAACGGTTTCACATTCAACTCAAAAAATGCAGCTTTCTAAATCTTTAATGAATGTAAAGTTTATTAGAAAAAAACAAACATATTTAAAAGGTCTAGGTTTTTTATAGAGCTGTGTGCATGTCAGCTGGATTTGAGACGTTTAAGTACAGTTTTGGAAAAGTGAGATATTTTAAATAAATCTGCAGCTGCTTTTACCAAAAGTTTTAGAGTCATAAATCTTCACTCAAATATCCGACTGTCACACTTATATCATCAGTGTGACGCTCGTGCATCATCTGGTTCAGGCGCAGCAGTAGGGGCGGAGCCTGTTAGCGAGCAGGTTTAGTTCAGAGTCCGTTTCCCTCAATTCAGGATTAACAAACTCAGAGCTGTTAGCGAAACCCTGTTGCTATTATTTTAGTAATTCAGAGACTGTATCTTCTGGGATCGGTGAGCTGTGATTGGTGCATCTCAATACAGCAGTCTATTTTTTTTAAAACTCAAAGTTTATACTTGTACAGTTTCTCAGCGAACACACTCTGACTGCACTTCATGTCCAGTGTGATTTATTCCATTTCAAGGCTCTAAATGACATTAAAAAGTTTGCTCAAACATAAATGTCAGGAATACTGTGTGCTTTTTAAATTGTGCAGAGGAAAGCCAGATCCCTGCTCGTCCGGGCTCGTCTCCAGAAGCATATCTTTGTGGCCTTGAAAGCATCAGTTTCAGCTCCCTGTATTTATTTCTCCTCCTGTTCAAAAGCCAGTGTGATACGCAGCAACATTCGCCCTGTTTGAGTCTGAAAACATATTGAGGGAGGCTTTAAGCTCAGAGCGAGGGTGATTTACGGCTTATTCTTCACATTCAGGATGATTTCAGCTAGGATTACCTCCCAGCGGTAATCTATTCATAGCACCGGAGTGGCAGCCAGCAGCTCTCGCCACTCTCCTCTGGGGTCAGCGTTTAACGAGATTAATGTTGGATTAGTATCCGTTTGAAACGGGGGGGGAAACGTCAGGTATTCAGAAAGATGAATGACAGCAGAGCTGTCCGAAATGTTCAGACCTCTCTGGCGTGACCTTTCTCATCCGAAAAGCTGTGAAAGTGAGGAAGAAATGTTTATGTATATATGTATGTATATACTTTTTATGGTATAAGTAAAAACAGGAGATGAGAAACATCACAGTGAGCTCACAGACAGTGAGCTGTTTGCTTTCCCTTAATTGGCTCTAGTTGTACGGTGGCCACCGGGGGACAAACTTTGCAGCACAAGCGGATTTTAAATGTTTCCTGAAACGGCTTGTTGCCAGTGTGGCTGCATCTTGTATTGATTCATCTGTCAAAGATTTTTTTTTTCTGAGCATCTGGCCTTTAGCCTGACCCTGAATCCGCCTCCTCCTCTTTCGGCAGCGCTGACCAACAAAACGTTAAGCTCAGCTTTTTAACGAAGCTCTTCTGGCACTGTGTTGGTATCATCTGCACATCAGCTGTGCTCAGAAAAACTGGAGACTGACGGCGGTGCATTTAAGTTAAATCTGATCATCGGAGGATGATTTTCATTTTACTCTAGGAAGCACGTTTTTAGCTTTTTATACTGATGGCATGCACACCGACGCTTCACGTAACTTAGCAACTAGACGTAGCAACTACATTGCCTGTTGTTACTATGTTTCATATTAACATAGTGTGAAGGATTTTTTTTAGAGTCGTCTCTTTGTGGAATGAGCTCTTGCTGTTCCTGCATGCTTTTGTATATGTTGCAGACTCTCTCTGCACCGCCCTACACTCACCTTTTCACTACACATCGTTTAGACAACACGCAATAAACAAAAGTAAAGATAGATTTGACTGCTTCTATTATTATTTTTACTGTAAATTGAACTTCTTTTGGATCAAAATGACCGCGTGACCTTTGATGGAATCAAATTCTGGCTCATTTTGGTTTTTGCACAGATGGCGACGAGAACCTGCTGAAACGTGATTGGTCAGTGGGACAAGTTGAACTTGACATGCATCGATTCTGCGTTGTGTGACCTGCCAATACCGATTATTGCAGATTCCAGTTTTCTTTCTGAAAATATGACTGACAGCATAAACAAAAACAAACAAAAAAAAATCAGCTCTTCTTCAATGCACAATATAACTGCAGTAAGTTACAGGATCTTCTCTCACTGAAACAGCTCAAAATAAAAATAGGTGGGCAGGGTGCACGTGTGTCATACCTGATCAGATTCTGGCAGCTTTATAGTGTTTCAGTGAGCAGAAAGAGCAGCATCATCACAATCAAACATTTCATAACAGGAGAGGAAATCTGAGAAATGGGTTTTTAATCGAACCACTACTCACCAGCCATCGTCTGGCTTTGTGTGTCTGTTGTTTGGTACTGAGCAGGTGCTGTTCTAGCAGCTAACAGAGGCTAAAAAGTAGGAAAACTGCAGAGTTGTTGCTGCTAAAAAGTCACCAGTGTGTAAGCCGGGCACATTCTCCACAGCACGTTTTTATTCCAGTGTGGTGTCAGAACAAATAGCACACCTTCTCCACGGTTTGTTATTGTCTGGCGTGTATACTTAGCGTCTCCTGGGAGGACTGGTCCTGAGCGGCTACAGTATCACAGACTGTTCCTCGTCCTCCTCAAGCTGCCCTCGGGGATCTGCTGCCCTGACAGTTCAGGGAATAACCCTCAGCTTGGCTTATAAGAGCAAACATAGCTGCTAAAAATATGTCTGACATGTTTTTCAGTTTTTCAATGGATGCATTTCCTCTAAATCTCAGAGGGTTGGCAGGAAGATTCTCTGAGCAAGATTCTGCGCGTGAGCTGCAGAAAAATGTTGATGAATCCTGATTTATCGAGAGGACAGAGGGCAACAGAAGAATAACTGCCCTGTCAGACACGTATACGTCAGCTCTGTGCATTCACGCTTCAGTCCGTCAAATGTGTTTACAGCCACGACGGCTGCTTTCTGCTTCTGCTCCTGCTTCTCTCTCTGAGGGGGGAAAAGATGTTACAGCCATGCAGTGACATTAAAGAGACGAGCACGCCGCTGTGCTGCAGGCTGAGCTGTGGGGAAATGTCAGGATCACATGCTCAGGAAAAGCCTTGCCAAAGGACACAGCATGGGCAAGTACACGAGTATTGCTTTCTCTTGGGGAATCGAGGTTTTTCAGAGGTCACAGGTTGCTGTGGTTGCATAATGAAACTCCACACTGAGTGAGGTATTAATTTAGTTAATGTGCAGTGCAACCTTACCAGAAAGGAAGCCCCAGTGGTTGAAAGGGGTTAAAATAACCTTTGTTCACAGAGGGGACCCTGTGTGCAGGAAAACCCTCAAAAAGTGAAGTGAAGGAACTCACTCCCAGGACAGGAACTCACTCCCAGGACAGGAACTCACTCCCCGGACAGGAACTCACTCCCAGGAAAGGAACTCACTCCCAGGACAGGAACTCACTCCCAGGACAGGAACTCACTCCCAGGGCATCAAATACCGGCATTATTTCAAAGATGCTGTCATGACACAGGGTGTGATTTGGTGGCAGCGTGTTAATGGTGCTGGGTTATTGCAATAGTGAGATGGGTCTGTCAGAGTTACTGCAGAGGCCTGTTTTGACCTAAAGAATGGGCCTTTCCTAACTGACCGAGCAGTTTGCAGAAATGTGGACAAACGCTGTAAAAAGATATAAAACACTCCTGCGTGCGGCTGCTTCCTCAGAGGAAATGCTCGGCGCCTTAGGCACCGGTGTTTAGGCACAGCTGCGTTTATGAAATGACACCTTCCCGTTCCAGCACGGAGGAGCTGGTGGAGGCTGCTTCCTCCTCGCTGATTAAAATAATCCTGCACTCATCGGGGTCGTTTCTGATAACACGTTCAGAACATATTGGTGAACATCTCAGCTTTTATCACTGGCTGCCTGAAAAAAAAGCTGCTGTAACACACACACACGCACACACGCACACGTTCTTTTGTCGCCTTAGTCATAAGTCCAGTTTACACATGCAGCACCAGGCGGGCTGTGATACCAGCAGAGCAGCAGTGAGACTGACATGGAAACATGTTTGAGATTTGACTGCCAGCCCAGCACGGTCTTCAAGCTGTAGAATGTGTGAGCTGTATGTGCGCGCGCTGCTGTAAGAACAGACTTTAAGCCACAGTCGTATCATCTCAGAAAACAGGGTCAGCTCCTATTAAATAATGATTACTGCATGTGCACAGGAGTACACACAGCTGTCTACTACACACCTGTACAGGTCAGCATCTCCACACTTTCTCCAAACTCCAGTCAAATCGTTGCTAATTTCAGGCGCTCAGCTTCATGCCTCACTCTCCTCGTGTCAAACACCAAACACACCTTCCAAATTTGGAAGCCCCCCCATCTCTCCCCCACATCTCTGCCTGCTGGTTCGACCCCTCCACCACCACCCTCTATCATCCTCCTAGGGGATGTTTACTCATCACTGCCCAATTTCTACATATAACATCAGTGAGGAGCTTGGAGCCCGACTAAAGTCTGACTAAATGTGATAAATCATTCCAAATGTGTCTGATTGAGGAACAGTCATTTTTAGCTTATTTATATTCTTTATATTCTTAATTATATCGAGTCCAGAGAAAGCATGTAAGAACTGCAAACTGAAATAAACAAAAATGTATTAAATTAAACGCACTGAGAATAAATGTCAGACAAAAATCGTGCCAGATGGAGAGCGCGAGTACACCCAGTCCTCTGATACAGTAATGAGTGATCTCAATAAAACCCACTCAAGGACCAGGCAGAGTTAGCATATGGAGAGGCTGGGGAGGAAGAACTCCCTTTTAACAGGAAAGGGGACAGGGCTGTTTGAGGAGGGGGAGAAAAATCTTCAGTTTTTGTGATCCAGTGCTGGGGTTTCTGTCCTGATGTGATGCATTATGGTTTTATTTTTCCATTCATCAGCCGAGCTCTCGCTTCCTGCTTTCCCCTCATACCGTCACAGCTCCAAAAAACTGTGACAAGTGTCTCTGCTGGATGACATCAGATATTGTCATGGTAACAAGTTGCATATATAGGTCACACATCATGGGATTCATATTTGGAGCGCAGGTCTGTGTGGTTTAGGCTGCAGCAGAGAAAAAGTGGCTGCGAGCAGCATTTCTGCAGCGGGACAGTCTGAGCTGCACTTTGATGCCAGCAGGAGAGTCTGAGCACAGCGTGAAAGCTGACAGCGTTTATTGTCTTTCACAGGAGCCAACGTTACGTTACGCTCTATACATATTTTGTTCTGCTCGAGTTTAATCGACTCCTCTGTGGCGCAGCTTAAGGAGCAGTGAAACATGAGCACGCTGCTCCGCCGCTCTGCACAAAGCACAACACCGTCACTTTTTCCTCCTTGGAACTCACAGTAGATATTGTATTAATGAAGCTAATTATTAGTGATTCATGCCACTTTCCTTAAGCCTCGATTGTACTTTGTGCGTTCGCGAGTCTGCTGGGGTCCGAGTGACATAAATGTTGTGGTCAGATTGTGAGCACGAGGGTCTGTGGAGACGTGTCTGCAGAGAATATGAATCCACTGGAACAATGGAAATATGACATCAAAGACATTTTGCACGTTATCACATTTTTTAGTTTTCTTTCTTTTTAAATCACCAGCTTCTGATTTACTATGAGTTTGCTTGTATACAAAGACTGGTGATGTATAAGGCCTGGAGCCTATCTCGGCTGCCATTGGGCGAAAGGTAGGGTACACCCGGGACAAGACGCACGTCCCAGAGACAGACAACCATTCGCATTCAAATTCACACCGACAGAACAATTCACACCAGTTAGCCTAACCCCACTAACTGCATGTCTTTGGACTGTGGGAGTACCCGCAGAGATAACATTAACACATTTAGAACCAGGCTGCATCTTGCTAGCTCGACCTTGAAGCTGAATCTTGTGCTTCAGTGATGCTGCCATGTTGTTACAGGGCAGTAACAATGTTTATGAGGGCAGGAGGTCTGTAGGAGATCCCCTGACTGGAAACACCCTGCCGTACTGCGTGCCTGCATGCAGCACATCAGCGGTACTGTTCAGGGTTCTTTGAGTGCTGCAGCTCTCTTTTACATCTGATGTTGCTGCTCACTGATCCCGTGAAAACCCCGTGTTATGGAAGCATCCGAGTTTGCTTTTAGCCAAAGTTAACATAAGCAAAGTTTTGGAAAAAGATCAGAGTTTAATAAGCTGGCACTGATCATATAAAGACACTGATTACTCTGGTAGCCTTTCTGTAGACTGGCTGGGAATGCCCCTGTTTAATACTGCTAATTGGTGAATCCAGTGCTGTGTAACGCTTGCATTGGCACTCTTTATTGCGCTGATCACGGCTCCATTAGGCTCATGAAAGAGACGTGTGATGTTGAGATGAGGTTCTTTCAGCGAGGTGAGGTTTAAGCAAAAGAAAACAGTTATCTGCAAACATGCTGATGAATGATTAACTGACACCGACCGAACCAGGTCACATTTCAAATGCAATGTCTTTAGACGGGCCCGTTTTGACTGGAGCGTCTTCATCGTGTCGGCAGATATGATGAAGACGTGGAGCCAAGTTAATCATTCGCTGTCCTCTGCTGCACCTTTAAACTGCACGGTAAATCCCTTCATCTGGCAGAGGGGCACTCTCTGCACAGACCACTGCTGGCTGCAGCAGTTTTAGTTCTGCTCCTCTCACATGTTTTCCTGCAGCTGTCATCAGAGACTAAAAGCAGGTTAAACCGAGGTGGCCCCGACAGCTTGTAAATCTGCCCGTGTTGTCGTGACTCCTTCCTCTCGTATCTGTAAGTGTCCACCACGGATGTAAAATGAGCAGGAATGTAATTGATAGCTCTGAAATATTGATACCGGGTGGGTGTTTGTGTTTCCCTTCGTGGCAGGACTGGCAGTCTGCCCGCTCCCTCATCTCGTCAGGTTAAACAGCGGCGCTCGCTAATTATCCTGCTCGTGTGACACGCTCACACCTTCCCGCGCTCGCCCTCACCTCGATCCTTCCCCTCACCTCGATCCTTCCCCTCTGCTGCCTTCCAGAGCGACACTTCTGGAGTCAAAGATGAAAATTTTTGTCTTGTTTTTGTTTGTTTTTGAATTTCAGGTCAGTTTAAATCATGTGTTGATAATATTAATGTCTGGCCCCATTGTAGACAGAGGGAAAGGTGTTAAACTTTGGCACTGATCATACTGCAGTTTATTAATTATGGTTTATAGATCATCTTTTTTTTGCTGGCAGCATGTCTGTGTTATAATTGCTGTAATAGAAAGTACCAAAACATTAGAATGAGCCGGGCACAAAGGGCTGCATGTTAACAGTTGACTACAGATCATTTTGTTACTGTTAGTGCAACAAAAGTGTTAAGCCAAACATAATGAGACCGAGGGTGCGAGAGAAGGTGTCAGGGAAAGCATCATCATCATCATCATCATCATCATCGTCATCGTCATCACCAAAGAGAAGCTGTTGATGTCAAAGGTGTGAAATCCCTCCAAAGTGCTGATCCTTTGCTGTTAGCTTCCTCCATCCTAAAGTATAATAATACCCAACGGCAGTAAAATGAAAGGAAAATGTATCCTTGTTTCATTTTAACTTTGTGTGAGTCTCTGCTCCTCTATGCTGCCATTCAAGGTCTCGCTAGTTTTCTCCTTCCTCTGCTCTCCTTTTAAGCTCCGCACGTGAAGCGGAGCCGAATGAAGACTAAATTAATTGAGGACGAGACCCGTCAGCACTTGTTTAGTTTTGTTGCACAAACACCACTGTTGGCGTTCACGTTTCCATCGCCGTAGCCTCTCCTTCCTCTCACGGCCTTCATCACAAACTGCTGCAAACAAACATGAAAACTTCTTCACGCAGTGAGCATGTGATGACCTCAAACAGCTGACCCTTTGCTCCTATGTGAGCCCTCCTTTTATCAATTGGTGCACTGCTGCTACTGAAACACACACACACACTCACATACAGCAATGAATGATTTAGCCAAGTGTAAGAAGTGAATAAAAGGGTTTTAAGTCATAACATTTGCTTTGCTCTGTTTCTCTTAAGGCCTATAAAGCGACTAAAATTGAATTTGTAAATTTGCTTACCATCTTTCACTGACACACACACACACACACACACACACACACACACACACACACACACACACACACACACACACACACACAC
>JAVDPK010001503.1:536833-549645 GCA_034780415.1 Cichlasoma orientale
ACACACACACACACACACACACACACACACACACACACACACACACACACACACACACACACACACACACAGGCAGGGGGAGAAGTGAAGGAGAGCAGATTAAGTGGAGTCTCTGTCTCTGCACAGCTTTATGAAGCTCTATCTTCAAATCAAAACATTCAAATCTCTCATTTGATGATTTTGGATTAGTGAAGCTGCCCCACACATGCATATGTACTCATTTCAAAGAGTGCAGAAGTTCAAGCCTTAATATATGTGTTGCGCGCACACACACACACACATCCATATTGCAGGGCATGGATTTATGCAGGGGTTGAGTTTGCATGTTCTCCCCGTTTCTGCGTGGGTTCTCTCCGGGTACTCCGGCTTCCTCCCACAGTTAGTGCAGTTAGTGGGGTTAGTGGGGTTGGGTTAACTGGTGATTCTAAAGTGCTGTAGGTGTGAATGGCTATCTGTCTCTCTGTGTTAGCCCTGCGAGAGGCTGGTGACCTGTACAGGGTGTGTCCTGCCTCACGCCCGATGACCGCCGGGATCGCCCCCCCCCCCCCCCCCAACGACCCTGAACAGGATAAGAGGCAGAAAATGGAGGGATTATATTCAGAGATGCGGATGTAAAAATAGGCAGATGTAGACAGTTATTTCACTTCTAGCCAGCTGTCCCCGATCCTTCCAGTCTCCCGTTTCCCTGCCGCTTCACCAGGCTGCTGTTAGGGCGTTCCTCTGTGTGATTCAGCCGGCTCTCCGCAGCGTCTCTTGTCCCACAGTTGAATTAGCTCAGAATTCCAGTTCTTGAGCTGGAGAGTCACTTTAACCGGAGCCTGCAGCAGGTGGAGGGCTGGTCCGTGTGAACAGAACAAGGACTATCGTTGCCAACTGCAGTCCAAGAAGGTAGTCCTTTGGGGGGCTCACTGGAGTCCTGTGTTCTGTAATAATCCCCTTCTGTATTAAACGCAGACTAACCGGGGTCACAGATATCCAGTTATAGCCTGTCTCTACATAAATGCTCTCCATGCCTAGTTAAATGTTAAGGATGGCTAGTAAAAGGCACAAATATGTTTATTTGTCACGGTGCACGGCTCTACTCACGCTTAAATCAAATCGAAGACATTATGTTAATTATTACTAATATTAACCCTGCCTGATTATTTTCCATGTAGCTGTTTATAGGCAGCGTCTCTTCCCGGCCCAGTGCTCCTAATGAGGCCTTGTTAAAAACATCCACATCACCGGCATTTCCCTTTAATGAGCGCACCGGCGGTTTCCATCCTGACGCCCTTCGTGCCGAACCGGCGCTGCTCTGTTCCAAAACAACATGGATGCCGCCGCAGCTGCCGCAGCTTACGGGGGTTTTTAATTTTCGTCTCTGTGGGAGGAGCAGGGGCCTTCAGGGGGCCGAGGAAGAAATTGAATCAGTGCTGATAGCGTCCTGGGAGAGATTCACAATAACGCACAGTAACACACCGTAATGCTCTGTGAGATACAGTGATAAGCCTCGGGGGAGAAGACTGGCAGAAAGATGGCTCTGCGTGTGTGTGTGTGTGTGTGTGTGTGTGTGTGTGTCACTTAAAGGAAAAAATCCTCTGATACTCCTACATGTTTTCAGTTTTTAATGTGAAAGTCCCTCCAGGAGGGTTTCCTGCCGCAGTATTTGAAGCGGAGGCGGGCCGAATCAACCGAAGTAATGGCGAGACATTTATACAGCTTCACACGCTCAAAGGCCTCTTACACAGGAACACGTCTTGGCTCGTGTTGCTTCTCTCGAATGTTTGAGCTTTGCCGTGCAGACTGCTGAAACTGGAATGTTTCTCTAAGTTTAAGGTGGTTTGTGATGAGTGAGGAAGTCGGTGACAGTCAGCTTACATAAGCGCGATTAAAACGCTGAGAATCCTGGGTAACCAGGCCACTCAAGAGGCATAAATGAAACTATTATTCAAGGCAAAGTGTGCACGTCTTCCCAGGTACTGAGAGGGCATCTTTGAATTCACAGTCTGCAGTGAGTTTCCTTATCATTCTGAAGTAAACTGACAAACGTGGCTTCATTAAAGGACACGTATCGTGCTTTTAAATCCTTCCTTTTCATATGTAAATCATTCACTTGTGGTCTATATAAAGCAGAGCTGCAATGCTTTGGTCAGAATTCCTCATTATTGTATCTCCACACTCTGTTACACCTGTTCTGAGGCTCGTCTTAGAGCAGCTGGTTTTGGTGCGGTCTCTTTAAATGAGAGAGACATTTCACGCCCCGCCCCCCGCCAGGTCGCCGAGCGTTCCACTCCACCCCGTTCGGCCATTTTTGTAGTTTGATAGCCACGATACGATTAGCTACCGGCAGAGAAACAAGGAGGACTTTACTGTAACTGATGTGAGTAGATTTCCGAGAAAAACCAAATGTAACCAGGCACTTCAAAGAGGCTCTGATGCCGGGGGGCGACGTAAGGAATCGTGTGGGTTAATGCACCCAACAACAGAACATTTGGACTTGTCTACGTGCAACTTCGGCATAACTGACCTGGACTCAAAGTCTGTACTGTTTGGCATAAAGTACCTGATACTGTAACATATCTCGAGGCAGGTAGGTAGTTGTACAGTGTAACTCATGTTTTTTGTGTGGTGTTTTTAGTTTCTTGGACTCATTTCCCTGTTTGAGCACAGCTTTGTTTTAGGAGAACTACACCATCTTCTTATTACCGGACCTCGCTGTGCCCGGGTCCTCTCTGAGCTCAGTCTGCGTCCTCAGTAATGTTGGATTTAAATTTGATAACAAAGTCGATTTCACACACAAACGCTGGGCGACGTTTGGCGAATCAGCTGCTCATTCGTAGCAGGATGTGGTTTGCTTCAGTCTCTAGATGAAGCTGAAAGGGTAAAGACCATTTAATGTCTGATCCAACTGACTTGGATGTTTACATTCTCAATTCAATTCAGTTTTATTTATATAGCACCGAATCACGACAGTCGCCTCAAGGCGTCTAGAAAAGTTCAGGGTCTCAGTGAACGGTTCTGATTGGTCCGTTTATACATTATCCAAAGAGGTTAAATGCATGCCAGCCATCTGCCATTATCTGAGAATAAACAGGCCTCTGCACCACCTCCTCCTACTGCCAGGCTCTCGTCTCTGTTAACACCAATCCATCCAGATCGATCCAGACGGGTGGAGAGGATTTCAGGCAGTTGGGAAAAGCACCATTGTAAAATGTCAACTTGCTCTCTGCAAAGCAACCCTGCTGTGAAAAGCAGCAGAAATCAGAAAATCCCCTCTTCATGCTCCATTTTTTCCTCTTGAAATGTGCTCTCACTGCAGCAATTTCACTGCAGAGGGAAACGGCGGCAGAGCACTTCTCTCAGCGACGCCGAGCTGTCTTTTTGAGGTTTTTATCATCTGTGACACAATTCTGCCTCGAGTGTGGGAGCAAAAGCACTTACTCTTTTATTTAAAAAAAAAAAAAGGAAAGGCAGGCGGGACAGGGGGCAATGAAACGGCTTTAAAGCTTTGTGATCACTTTGATTTACAGTGTGCGTCGTGTCAGAATCATCTAAACTGTAAATAAAGCATTTGAATGTGTTTTTGTCACTGACCCATTAAACAGAAGGGACAATGTTACAATAAGGAGGTGCAAAAAAAAGAAAAGGATGGAACATATTGTCCTGAGTAGATCTTTGCTCTGGGTGGAGCTCTCCTTGAGATTTATACTCGAGGGCGAATGGTCGGGTTTTTTTTGGGTCTTCCAGCGTTGTCAGTCAGGTGTCTGATCCACAACTTATTTTACCGACATGTCTGCTTAAACATGAGTGATCCAGTGGAGTGCTATAGACAGAAAGCAGAACACTGGAAGGTTTGGAGACGGTGGCACTGACACAAAGACGGGGCGCTGAGCTGGAGGTGGCAGAGTTGAAGAAATGAATGTTTTTTTACTGGGAGTGGCCGGGATGGACGAGATTAGAAATGGATATATGACAGGGACAGCCGGTTTGAACATATGGAGAGGAGGGAGAGTGGATATACTGGACAAAGGGTGCTGAATATGGAGCTGCCAGGAAGGAGGCAAGGATGAAAACCACAGAGAAGGTTCATGGATGTAGTGAAGGAGGACAGAGGAGGATGCTGGGATAGGGGGAGGTGGAGGGAGATGATCTGATGTAGTAACCCCTGAAGGGAGCTGCCAAAAGAAGATGATGAAGAAGATCTGTTAATGGAGATCAAACCAGTAAAGGCATCTGTGCTGGAGGACGAAGGCTGTACTGTACGTGCCAGTTCACTTTAGGGAATATACTCCACATAAACATAAAACTGAAAACTTGAGATCTTCAAATTAAGAAAAGCTTCAAGACTGCACGAAACTTGGACTTAAATAGTTCTCCAAAGTTTAGCCAATCAGGTGGCACAGACCATAATTACTCTGACACACATCAAAAATCATTTTTGCTTTTTTTCTTTGGGGTCATCCCCCGATGATGATGTAGACCTCAGAGGGCTAAAACCCTTATCCTGACCACAGACTGTAAACGATGCGCATAACTTTGGGATCAGCTAATTAAATGTGGAACTGAGAGTGAGTCAAACCTGCATTCTGTCCAACTGCCAGCAGGGTGTAAAAGAAGTTAACATGGTCCTGATGACTTTATGGTTTCTGCAGTACAGCATGTTTTCGTTGTGTAAATGATGGTAAAATAGATGATAAAACGGGGTGTGGCCTAATGTGCGTGCACACTAGCCTCAAATGGCAACGGGCCTCAAAACATGATGTCATCCTTTACATGCAGTCTATTATCCTGGAGCTTTATCACTTTTTCCAGTTGGTAATTCGTCCGAAGATATTGATTTATAGATTAACAGTCTTATCAGCATCCTGCAGGTACTCTACTTGCTGATCGTTTTGTGAGGAAATAGAAGCCGTCCTGTGAGACCTTTTGGTAGAGATACTGTAGAGGGTAGCAGATGCTGAGGACCTGTCCAGACTTGTCTATGACTATAATTACTCCCCATGTGCACCGATCCTACGAGAGAACAGCAGATAAACACCGTGCCATCCAACTGAAGTAAGAAATAAAACCCCAAAAACAGTTGGTCCTGTTTGAAGAGCAGTTTGTGTGGAAGTCAGGTGAAAGCCGTGAAGGGCTTTCCTCTGTCAGTGGGTTTGAACCGGCCTGTTTTTAGCACTTGCATCATGTGAAGCTCCACCAGGTAGGAGGAAGCCGGCCAGGCGGTGGTGAAATCCCTCGTGCTGTTGCAGAGTGTTACATCAGCCCGGCTCTACCTCACTTTATACACTCACAGCTGATGAAAGCTTTCAGTCTTTATACTGTCATCTTTTAAAGGAATTTCAAAGAATCCTTCTAAGAAGTGTTTAGTTTAAATGTTACACAGCTGCTCTCTGGATTTATTTATTTGTTTAGATTTTACCTGTAAATCCTCCAAAGCCAGATAGTGTTGGATGAGCCGGTCTTAACTGTGGACTAATTTGAGCAGTCGGTATACTTTTCGTTTCCATAGTTAAATCGTTTTTACAAATTACTTCATAAAACTAAATTATAGTCACATTAAATGTACTTTTTCCAGCTCTCTTTGTGTGACGGATTTCTGACCGAGTGCGCACAAAGTTGTTGTTTATCATGTAAATACTTTTAGTGTTCTCACTTTGCGGTCAAACCGTGGATTGATAAGGCTATTGGAGGCCTGAAAGCAATTGCTATTGGGTCTCAGAACAGAGTGCTTTACAGTTTGCACGAATCAATATTTTCATATCAGTACGACTCAGTGACTTTATTTAATGGATTGGGGTTCAGGTAGAGGAGCACCACCAAATCTGCAGAGTTTATTAAGCTTTCTCAGCACTCAGTTTTGGTCTTAGTTCAGATTTACAGAGTGAAGATTAACACAGTTTCAAATGTATATTAATGTAATCCTCTTCAACTGCTGCTCAACTTTGCTGAAAAGTGATCATGTGCCAGTGTTACATTCAGTGCTCTCTGCTGCCCCCAAGTGGTCAAGAATAAATTATTAATGCTTTAAACGTGAGGAGGCGAGAAATCCATTCATACCACAATCAGGATACTGGCTTATCTTGTTATGTAGCACTGATATAACAGGTTGTACTAACATACTACAAACCTTCAATATAAATATTTTAGCCATTCATAGTCAAAGCTGTTAATGCAGGAATGTCCGTTAAATGCAACACATTTGCATTACATTCTTTAATTGCTCGTCATGAGAAACATTTGACCTGAAATGAACTTTTTATTATTCAGAACTCAAATGGAAAACATGTTTTGTGGAAAAGCTTCACTTAAAACCAGCGTGTGGTTTTAAAGTGTTGCATCCTAAACCGTCTGCTGTGGATGTATGACTGGAATCTTTTTGTTTGTTTGACATCTGTGATCAGTCTGAATTCGAAGTTTCCTGCTTTGAAAGGAGACACCACAAGTCTCGAGCTGTGTCACCTCAGCGACAGAAATAATGAGATAGATATTACATGTTTTAATTCATTCTAATATCGGTCCTTCGAAGGTCTTCATAGATGGTGGATAGTTGTTAAGCAGGAGTTTGAATGTTAACTCATTCCAGGATGATCCATGACCCGATGAATATTTTGGCACCATTCCCATCTGCTCTGGAATCAGATGTTCTTGTTCAAAGCTCCTCGGTGGCATCACATCCACCTCAGACAGTAACTAATTTTTGGAACAAATTTGGAAATTTTAGAACACTGTTGCTACGTCATTTTTTCAGTTTACTGTTTATCACCTCAATAAAGTGCATTAATTTGGATTTTCCAGCGGAATCATGAAATCAAGTGTGTCATCATAGTTATAGATCATAAGATTGATGTTCTTTGTAACACCTGCAGTATCTATGAGATTTTCAGCAGAACAGATGATAAAACTGAAGCTGCTCTGGTCTGCAAAGACCTCTGTGCCTGCAGTGTTGATAGGCTATTACTCATCACATGTAACCAGTCAGCTGTGCTGTGGGTGGGACATTACTCGAAACTGTGCAGTGATAACTACATACTGCATAAAATATGATTGTAGATTCCTTAAAAAGGAAGTGAGTGCTAATAGTGCCTTAAACCTCTGCAGTGGCTCCTGATTACAAAAAGGAGTCTGATTGTGTAGAAGTCAATGGGAAAACAACCTCCTGCTCCTTTAAGCTATGAATTCAGTAAATACTTTTCTCATGCTAACTTTAATGGTCTCACTCATTAGTTTGAAGCCTTATTTAATACAACATGGAGTTCGTTTTGTAAGTTATCTCTATTAGAGTCAAAACAGAGGCTGAAGCAGGGTCTGGCTTCAGGCAGGCCTGCTGTTTGGGCGTGCAGTGTCCCGAGTTTCTCACGCCTGACTGCAACAAAATGATGTGGCAACAGTCATAATGCTCAGGTTGAGGTTTTAAAACAGGACTTTGCAAATCAGTGGATGATGCCATGGTGGCTGCAGCCATCCTTTATATACAGTCTGTGATCCTGACAGTTTCGGGGATCTGGTGGTGATTTATTGCTTTTCTTGGTTGGTTATTTGCCATTACCTGTCAGAAGGTGAGTGTTAAGTTTTAAAATCCCCTCAATTAATATTTACAGAGCAACAGTCTCATCAGCTTCCTGCAGATAAACTACAGGCTGATGTTTTTGTCACAGGTGATATTTGATAGACACAGCAGAGTGCACAGTTCTAAGTTCAGCCAATGGCTGATGTTACTGTGGCTGTCGCCATGTGGCGGTGGTCTATGGTAGTGACTACAGACAGACAGAGAGGTTACTGCATCTTTAAATTAATTTATTTTAGCAGTAATCATTGAAAGAAATAAAACAGATTAATGCTTGAGCCGCCCTGATCTGGATAAAAGGCTAAATTCTTCTGTAGTTATTTTTCATTCACTGTAAACCATAAATGCACGTAACCAGTTACCACCACAGAGGCCATCCTGAACAACTCTGATCACCCACTTTAGAACAGAGACTCCTTTCTTTCTGTTATAAACCCACAGCATTCATACCCACAGCAATCAGGTTTTTCAATTCTCATACAAATCACAGATGAGCTGTCACATGTATGCATTTCCCTCTGGGACCAATAAAGTTCTTCTTCTTCTTATAACTTTTCTCCACTGATTTGTCCAAGAAAACCCACCATGTAGCACACGACATAATCTGAAGTCTTGGAACAAATCCTGTGCTGCAGTGTCCACTAGTTTCCCTATACAGAAATACATTGTGGGATAAAAGCTGCTTGAATGGGGGATCTCTGACAGAGAAGTCATTTTGATCTAAAACAAAAGCTGACAGCACTCCTGCAGTTTTTCAAGACTTCCCCTCACTGATTTGATTTCACGTCCACATCAGACATCACTGTGACGTCAAATACCGTCGAGGTCTCATGCCTGGAAGCCTTTTACAGCATCTCACTGTACGTGCCTCTCACAGCTTGTAACTGTATGAAGTCTTGATGCTGCGCCTGGGTCACATCCAGCTCTAATGCTCTAAATAAGTGACAGACTGTGTCACATAGAACTGCAAACATAAAGAGAGTTTGTGACAGTTTGCAGCACCATGACGACTCTTCAGATAACACTGTTGGGACTGCAGCGAGCGCACGATCTTTTCATCATGTCACATCACCTCAGGACATCATACTTTACTGAGTACTGTATATGCATCTTAAAGTACTGCTGAGGTCATGAGGCTTGATGCCATGTTCCCACAGTTTAATTCATGATGGTCTGCTCTGTGGAGGTGTTCAGCTCTGAGCTTTCATATCTTCTTGATTTATTTAAAAAATATTATCTTGGAGAAAGACTTTGGACTTTGGATTTGGACCCAGATGCAGAGGCACTCAGTCTCTGAAGAAAAAACAAAAGCAGACATGTGGACCTTTATTTAATTACAGAAGGGAGGAACTTGAATCGCTGCACAAAGCTGACAAGAAGTAAACAACTTGCTTAGGAAAATAAGTCTAAAAGAACGAGGAAACAAAGTGGAGACAAAGAGAGAGGCCAAAAAAGCAGATTACAAACTGATGAGGGCAAAACAAGGCTTTTTACACCCGGGGCTTATTGGGCGTAGATATGATTCAGGTGGAGAAACAATTACGGAGGCAGGAAAAAAGACAAAGAAAGGAACTCTCAGGGGTCCGAAGTGACTCTTCACAATAAAACAGGACATAACTGAAAAGAAAGAAATACTAACACGAACATTTGATGCAACAGGGACCATAACATTATCGTTTTCATCATTTTTTTATCTTTCTTTTTCCCATTTTTATCTGCAAAAGAAACTAACAATGTTACTGTCTGATTTACTTCAAATAAAGCTTCAGTTTTCATTTATTTTACTGAATTTGCAGTTATTGTTCATATCTGCAGACACAGGCTACAGTGACATATTTGTAAAGGGACGTTTTATTCTGTGTTCATGAGAAAGTGAAAATAATATCACGCTTGTAAATACTTTGATTTTGGTCATTACTTCATGTGAACTGAAACGAAGAAAAAGCTGTTCCTCAATCTCAGCTATTCCTCAATCTCAGCTATTCCGCAGTCTCAGCTGTGCCTCAATCTCAGCTGTGCCTCAATCTCAGCTATTCCTCAGTCTCAGCTGTTCCTCAATCTCAGCTGTTCCTCAGTCTCAGCTGTGCCTCAATCTCAGCTGTTCCTCAATCTCAGCTATTCCTCAGTCTCAGCTGTTCCTCAATCTCAGCTATTCCTCAGTCTCAGCTGTGCCTCAATCTCAGTTGTTCCTCAATTTTAGCTGTTCCTCAGCCTCAGCTGTTCCTCAGTCTCAGCTGTTCCTCAGCCCCCCCTCTCTTTCTCTCTCTGTGTGTGTTTTAGATAGCAGCTCAGGCCGTGTTGTTCATGTGTATGAACACTGCTGGGATATTCATCAGTTACCTGTCTGACCGAGCTCAGCGCCAAGCCTTCCTCGAGACGCGGCGCTGCATCGAAGCTCGACTGCGACTCGAGACAGAGAACCAGAGACAGGTGAGTCAGATATAGTTTTATACCTGTGTGGGGTGCCTGCTGTGACTTTTGTGCTGATTTATTAGTCACTGTTTGTGTTGTCTTTCATTTTGCCTTTGTTTAGAGATTTCTACATTTGTGGCAATGAAAATTTTCTGTGTTCACAAGAAACTTAAAAGAATGGATGCAAGCTGAGGATGTGTGTGTTTAAAGTGTTTTTCTGTGCTAGCAGCATGGCTATAAGTTTACCACTTAGATCTGAACTGCTATATCTCAGCTATTATGTCATTGTGAAGTTGTTTTGTACATTCGTGGTTTCCAGAGGATGAGACCTGTTGGCCTTGGTTGTTTACTAACTTCCTCATTTCTATCACCAGATAGCAGACACATTTGGTGAAATATTATCACACCTATTGGATAATCTACATTGAAATGCTCTGAAAATAGTTTAGTTTCACCACCAGGTCAAAGGTTATCACTTTTCCATCTGAACATCTACTGGAATGACTGGAGCACAATTTGGCTCAGATATTCAGGGTACCCAGGATTAAACTCAGCAGGGTGTTTGCTGAGTTTAAGGATCTCTGAAGTTTTGCTCTGAGTTGATATTTCATGCTTGCTTTAATGGTTTACTGTCACTTTGTGACAAATAAATAACAGTGCAGTCCCTCCCCGCAGAGGGGAACCAGTTCTCCATGAACCAGTTTTCCACCTGCTGCCAGTTCTGGTTAGAGAGTCCTTCCTGCTCACAGTGGCTCTCCAGAGCAGAAGCAGGATAGTGGTGTAGAGGTCCATCTATCCACAGGACCAGAGAAGGTGAATGATATCAAGGACAGCGGGATAAGAAAGCACGAGATAGGAAAAGCTGGGGCTAGCTGATTAGCAGTGACTGTTCTTCTTTCAGCTGCTCCCTTCAGGGGTTCGCCACAGTGGATCATCTGCTTCCATCTCATCCCATGCCTCACATCCTTCTCTGTCACACCAACCCTCTGCATGTTCTTCTTCACTAAATCCATGAATTCTCCTACCTGACAGCTCCACTTCAACATCCTTTGCCCAGTATATCCACTATCCCTCCTCTGCACATGTCCAGACCATCTCAGCCTCGCCTCTCTAACTCCATCTCCAAACTGCTCACCCTGAGCTGTTCCTCTGGTGTACTCATTTCTAATCCTGTCTCTGCTGGCCCCTCCCCACTGTCACAGTCTGAATCTGTGGGAACCACTGAGTCCTTTAAGTGCTGACAGGAGTGCTGAGAATCCCTGACGGTGGTTTATATACATCGTAAACATGAGCATGTTTGATCTTTCATGTAAACATTATACCTGCATAACATCAACATGCTAGCATGTGTTACTGTGAGCATGGCTAGCATGCTAAAATGCTCTCTGCAGCAGCGCGGTGTGCTGAATTGTTTAAGTGCTGTTTGCCCAGTGACAGTTCATAATCCACCGCTGTTTTCTTCACTGTATTTACAGTTATGTCAGTTTTCAGTTTAGACTGAAATCTTTTCAAACCAACACGTTGACCCCTGTTTGAACTCCAGTGACAGACATCAGACAGTGTTCTCTAAGGCCCCCTTTCCACCGACCGGGTGCCGGTGCCGGTATTTGAACCAATCAGCATTTTTTCAGTTCTCGGCCGAAAAACAGGTTCAACACCGGCACCTCAAGCTACTGTAGCTGGTCTGGAACCAAGAATGTGTGACGAAAGCGGCAGAAGGGCGTGACTCTGCCATCTCAGCATAAAGTTTTCTGCCGCTATTTCACTGCATGGTGTGTATTACAGGAGAAAAGCGATGCGATTTTCACGGCTGTGAATCAGGTTGGGCTCTAAGGCTGAACTTGCTGCTTTGTATCGGTTCATATCACAGATAAAAGGACACAAAGTGCGTACTTGTCGTCTTGCTCGCAATCGCTGTCTGTGTTTACCTCTGTGCTGCACACAGATGCTGCAGTAGTTTGTTTGGACCGTAAAATGTGTTCGCAGCACAACAGCTGTTCTCCCACGTTTGTGCCCCTTGGCTTTCGTGTCCAGACGAGGACCCGCCCACACTCATGCGTGATCAGTTCGCAAAGCCTGGTGGAAATGCAGGCCCGTTCCTAAGCGTTTCGCCAGTTCATTGAAACTGACACCAGCACCGGCACGAGCACCGGCACCTTGGCGGTGGAAATGTAGTATAAATGACCTTTATTCCCGCGTTTCCATTAGTACCTACTCAGCACGGGTCAACTTGACTCAGCATGACTCGCCACAGTCTTGTTTTGTTTCCATTGCAATTGAGGACCACCTCAGTGTGGGTGGAGTCGATATGGCAGTAGTCTCTTGAGGTAATTTGTATGCGACTCAAAACACAACACAACAATGGATGAGATAGAATCAAGCTACTAATGCCAGTTTACTATCGTCATCATGCATAACATGTCATAATTATAATAATAATTAAAGCCGCAAGCGGCGATGATAGGCCCTCGCCGGCCGCCGCCCCCCCCGGTGCCCCCGATGCCCCCGGTGCCGAACCCATCTTTCCCGGCCGCCCCAGTTTTAGCCCTTTTTTTCCTGCTGCATGTGAAATACTGCAAAGTTGAATTGGCAAAGCAAAAGAAAAAGATGGCACTTTTGTGGTGTCGCCATGGCAACATTTTACATTTTATAGAATTTTATTATCAGAGTGTTTTGTTTAGGTTGACGTGAAGAATGCTTGTACCAAATTTCATGCATTTCTGAGAAACGAAAAGGTAGTTTTTCAATTGCAGAAGTGTTAAAAAATTTCAAAATTCTTCCCATAGGAATAAAATGGGGGACTTTTGCAATCGTCATGGCAACAGCGTGCAAAATATGTTAATGGTATGATTGA
>JAVDPK010001503.1:550808-562761 GCA_034780415.1 Cichlasoma orientale
CACACACACACACACACACACACACACACACACACACACACACACACACACACACACACACACACACACACCCAGTGGCAGATAGCGAGCTTTGTTTGTGCACCGGAGTGGACGGTGAAGCTCTGAGAAGCCACAGAAAGCTTTTACAGTGCTCATGTTTCCTGGAAGGCTTTGCCTCTGATAAGCGCTGGGATGGTTGTAATGGAGTGAGCAGGAGCCCCACCCCTGAACAGAACACCATAATGGCATCCAATCTGAGCCTGCCATTTGAGCTTATTGTTCCAAGATCCCATTTCTGGTTATAAGACCTCTCCAGAATACTACAGGGTCCTTACCGTACAGTAGAGAGGGCCTCGAGGCGACTGCTGTTATGATTTGGTGCTATATAAATAAACCTGAGTTGAACTGAAGATCGACTCTTTCCGTGTGTGAGCCTGCGGTGTTTCTGAGTGTGACTGTAATCTGAAGGCAGCATGAGGACATTTGCTGCAAGCAGAAAACCAATTTCAGTATTTTTAGATAAATCACAAACTTCCTGCTGTTGTTCAGAAAGCCCAAACTATACTGCCAAGAACCACACCGACGACAAACACATTTAACTTCAGCTTTTAAAGAAAGTGAAGCTCGAGAGCCGGATGCTGTCACGGTCCCGGGTTTTCGAGCAGGGTTTTGAGTTTAGATCATCTTTTAGGTTTCTGTTATTGTTAGTGTTCAGTTTTCTGTTCACACAGTTGTTGTTTATTCCTTTGTGTTTACAAGTCTTGTTTTTCTTGCCTTGTTATTTGTGCCGTAGTTCATATTTTACTTTCTGGTGAGGTTGTGTTTAGTTTGTTCCCTTTTGTCTCATCTCAGGTTGTCTCTGTTTTTAACTGTTTCCTCGTCTCTGTCTTCATGTGTGGTCTCCTTGTGTTACCCCAGTCTGTTATGTTGCTACACTTGTTTAGTATGTGTGTGTGTGTGTGTGTGTGTGTGTGTGTGTGTGTGTGTGTGTTCTTGTCTGTCTGCTACCTTTAGTTCCTTCCTGTTCCTTCCTTTGAAAGGTTCAGTTTTCCTCTATGTCGCATGCAGTTTTACTTCCTGTCTCTGCTGTCTCCACATTCCCGGCTTGTCCTCAGCCATGTTTAATTCCCCCTTGTTTCCTCTCCCCTCGTCACCTCTTGTGTATATATTGTCACAATCTTAATTGTTGTTTGTCACGTCGTCCTCATATCTGTGTGTTCCCTTGTTCTGCATTCCCTGTGTTAAACTCCTGGTGTTTCCGGATATTTGGATTCCCTGGCTCAGCGCTTTGTAAACGCCATGATTTTTGAACTTTGTGATTGTCTGGACGTTTATTTCTGTCTCCTGAGTCCTGCATTAGGGTCTGCAAATCTCTAAGTGGTTCATGGCAGATGGTTTTTCTTTAGAGGGGGTCTAAACCTGAAACAGAGCTGAAAGGAAGCAGATATATGGGGTCACTATATGTTGGTCACTGGCTGCACAACACAGTGCAAAACACACTCAGTTCATTCTGCTGTAAAACTGCAGGTGTTACAACTAAACAAAAGCAAAATAAAAATCACCGCTTCAGAGCTGGAATAGGAAAGAAGTTAAAACAGGAACCTTAGCAAGTTTACTCCAGAGCATCCTATGTTTTGCAACTGTTACATAAATTTCCCTCTATGCCTATCAGGGCTTCTGCACTGATATACCCTTGAAATTCACGTAGCCACAGACCGACTTACAGACTTTTGTCTCCTGCCCAAAAATCTGGAGGTGCACGACAGGGCAAAATCAAGCTAGAGTGCACCGTGCACAAACAGATGTGATTTTAGTTTCAGCCCACGCTGCTGTTGTAAAGATAATGGTGAGCATAAACCTCCTGTTAGCCTGCTGCTAGTTGCTGTGCTACTGCAATCCACTTTGCAACCCTCCCCGCCCCCCCAACTCCTCATTTTCATGCCATTTTTAACTTAATCAGTGTGAAATCTGTTGTCACTGATGGATTCTGTGTTCTGTTGTAGGAGGTTCTGCTGCTGGCCCTGCCTTTTAGGCTTTCCATGTGTCACATGGTAGTTCAGGGAGGTCGCAGAACAGAAACTGACAGCCAAATAATAAATCAAGTGACTGCAGCCTTGCATCGACTTCAGAGAGCTGCTGGAGTTGTGTCGAACTCCCTGAAATTCAGTATTAATCAAGCAGTCTGTGTTTAAAATGAGAAGGATTCAGTCAATTTGCTGAGCAGCAGTATTGGATATTTTTTAGTATAGCAAATTCAGATCCTGAGAAATGAAAGGTTAAAGACAGTGAAGTGCATTCAGTTGGAAGAGACAAAACACAACAAGTGTAAAACAGCTTTTGCTAAAGAGAAGTCCTGCAAAACAAAACACAGTTTCCATTCCTGAAAAGAGTAACGGGAGGGTGTTTCCCCACAGCTGCAGTGTAATAACTCTAAATTAGGAGAATAATAACTATTGGAATAAGCAGGTTATTAATATGGATCAACTCAGAATTGGATTTTAAAGTCCACCACATGCAACAATAAAAGCAGGGCGGAGGGACAAAGTGTTTCCTTGTGGACCTTTAATGTGAATGAAGACAGAAGTTGTCAGTGAGCTGCTGGGGGGCTTTGGCTCGCAGCTAAAATCAAGCTGCGCTAATGACTTTCAAAGCTGATCTGACACCGAGTCCGCCGGCTCTCAGCTGTCCAAACCGGGGACCGTGTCCAGTGGAGCAAACGCAGTCTGCAGCCCCCCGTCCACACTGCAAGAAGTGGCACTGCTGTGGGTGAAATATTCAAAAGGCAGATGGAGTCTGATTACAATGTGTCGAAAAGAAGGCTTTAAACTGCTGAAATGATAAAGTTATGTAGTGCTTTATTAATAGCCTGTGTGTCCCATTTTCATAAATGCCATTTTGGCAAAATTTGATTTTGGTGGTCAAATATCAAAGTCACTGTATTTACCTATAACACAAGATTATTATTATTATTATTATTATTATTATTATTATTATTATTATTATTATTATTAATCTGACAACTCATTTTAGCATTTCTTCCATTTATTCTGTCATTTCTCTGAGAAGACTGTGGCATTCTTAATTAATTTACTGTTTCACAATCCCCTTCTCTTATTGGGAAAGATCAGTCACTGCTGCTCCTTTCTTACTGTTTCCTACTCATCCTGCAGATAATCTCGCACCTGGTGCAAGATTATCTGCAGGATACGGATTAACAGGGGAGATGGCTAATTATATTGCTCCATCATTTGCCACAGAGTACTTTGATGAGCGTGCACCAAAGCTTTTTTAACCCATGGTGGTAGAGCGGTTAGCACTGTCACCTCATAGCAGTAAGGTACCTGGTTAGAATCTCCTGGTTGGGCCTTTCTGTGTGGCGTTTCCATGCTCTCCCTGTGCCTGCGTGGGTGTCCTTCAGGTACGTCTGGCCTCCTCCCACAGTTCAAAGTTCACAGTTCTTTGGGTCAGGCTTCTGTTGTTTATGCTTATCTGGGGAACTAAGATCACTGTTTTATGAGAATAAAATTGCAAAAGGAGTTCAGAGAAGAAGAAGTTGAGCTGTTGATCGAACCTGTGGCGCAGAAGGCAGTGATGCATTTGTTCTTTGTGATCACAGCAGCAGTCTGGTTGGCGTGACTGAGCAGCACAGACACGTTTCAGGGTTCAAAGGTTCAGTCTGAATTCAGGACCACTCTGTAAAATCCACATTTCTTGCAGTAAGACTCCACCGCCGAACCCCCGGGGCGTTTGGTTGCAGCGCAGCAGCCAATGAATTAGCAACGCTCCACTGAAATGTTTGTCTGTCTAGACCTTAATTTGTAGATGCACTGCTCCGCTTTCCAGCTCGGATACCGACACAACACAACGCAACACAACAGGAGGCGGCGCGTGCTCATCGGCGCAAACACCTGCTCTCCTCTTACATTTTTACACGCTCAGCTGATGGTCACGTCCACAGTCGCGTGTCAGTCAGATGAGCTGTCCAATCGGCTTCTGGTCTCCATGTGCAGCACCGCAGGCTGCAGGTTAGCAGCACCAAAATATCTGAGATTTTAGTGGATCATAGAGCGGGAAAAATGAATTTGTTATGGTCTTTGTTATGAACCTTGTTTATTTTCTTCCTCGTTATCCTCTCAGTGCTGCGTATCAGTGCTCAGTTCTGCTGCTGTTGGTTTGGTTTAGTGCACTTTGCTGGTTTTTCTGCCACTTCAGTGCAGCACTTTCTGTTTTAGCCATAAGTTTAATAAAAAAGATACTTGAATGGAAGTAGCAGCCATCAGTCCTTTGCTGTTGGGACCACGCAAGACTTTTTCCTCCGGACCGTGACGTAGTAGTTGTGTACTTAAAAAGTTGTTCTGGGCCTTGGTGTAGCTCATTGGTCGAGGAGGCAATCCATCCGCTGGGAGGTTACGATGGGGTCTTGTGTTTGAGACATGGTTCTAAATGTGAATCACTGGATGGCTATGCAGAAACTGCAGAGAGACAGGACTTCGTTCTTTGGAATGAACACCACATTCTGCACTGAGAAACATTAAGTCACATTACCCACGGGCCATCGCACCGCGCCGACGTGTTTCTTTGGAACGACTAAATCTGAGGTTGTTCATCATTTGTAATTAAATGTATTCCAGAATGTACTTCAGTGATAGCAGCAGCTACACAAACAGAAAGAAACAACAAAGAAGCACAACAATCTGATCCTCAGCACGCGGCGGTCCACATCATTAAAAAGAAAAAAGTCTTCCAGAGGAAACGCAGAGCCAGAGTTCAAAGTTCACACCAAAATTCTTTTAGTCATTTCAGAGGATGCACAAAACTGCATGATTCATAATCACAACACGCCATGTTGGTCTTTCAGCATGTGTTATTTTTTCTGTTGTAAGCTTTGACATTAAATGAAGTGAGTAATATTAGCTCTATGAAACAGCAAATTTAGATTTATTTAATAAAAAAAGTATTAGTCTGTCTGTATTCACTTCAATTATCCATCCATCCATTTTCTTCCACTTATCCGGGGCCGGGTCGCTGGGGCAGCAGCCTAAGCAGAGAATCCCAGTCCTCCCTCTCCTCAGCCATCAGTCATCCGGGGGACACTGAGGCGTTCCCATCCAGCCCAGAGATATATCTCTCCAGCGTGTCCTGGATCTGCCCCGGGGCCTCCTCCCGCCCGGAACCCCTCACCCAGGTGGTGCCCAGGAGTCAGAACCACCTCAACTGTCTCCTTTCCTCCACATCGAAAGGAGTCACTTGAATTAATTTATTAATATAGTACCAAATCATAACAACAGTTGCATCAAAGCACCTTATACTGTGAGGTAAATCCCCTACAGCTCTAGAGAGGAAACCCCAACAGGTCAGCAGCACTTGCTGCCAGTGGGAAAGAAAGTCTCCCATCTAACAGGAAGAGACCTCCAACAGAACCAGGCTCAGGGAGGGAGGGGCCTCGGCTCCGTGGGGGATGAGGGGAAAGAGAAAGGGATGGATGCAAGCCAAAGAGAAACAGCTTTGGATATGGGGGAATATTTCCTCATGTCACTGTTGCCTCTTCCAAAAATGTTTTAATCTTTCTCAACAGCCGGCCGCAGTGAAGCGATGTTTTTTTTTTCTTTTTTTAATCCTTTGTGCATTTAGTGGACTGACCAGAGATCAGCTGAGCTCGATTTTCGCCTGCCCGAATGCTAGGCGTGATTTTTCCTCCTCTGGAGCAGCTTTTACCTCAAACTGAGGCTCAGGATGCGCAGAGATGATGATCTTTTAATGGTTCTTTATTCTGAGTCTGGTTTGAGTCTTTATTCTGAAATTTTGCTTTGACGTTTAACGTTACCTATTAGATGGCAATCGTTGTGTAACTGCTGCTTCCTTATTTTAAATCTCATTCTAAAGCTTAACTTTGGACCTGCTTTCATTGCTGTGACTGCAGCATTGACACTAATGAAAGTGATGTCCCACCATCGCTGGGCTGATTCTCATCCAGTGTGACAAAGCAGAGGATGCTGCCGCTCTCTGCCTCTCTCTGTGTGTCTTTGCTGTTATCCAGCCTCAGCCAGCCTCTCTTTGCACTTGTGCTCGGGGTCTGAAGAGGCTCTCCGGGGCTCTCAGACAGCGTCATGCAGCTTCACTGAGAGCACGTGAGGTTGCATTTTTATTTCTTACTGGAAAACTCATCTGTGAGCCAAATAGGGGGAAAAAACATGTACATGCATAGTTTTTTTTTTTTTAATTTGCTTTCTGATGCTCATGCGGTCGGACAGTTTACACAAAGCAGGAACAAAATCAAACTTCCAGCATTCAGAGTTCAAAAATAAAAACAGTTTATTTAGAGGAACTGTTCCAATAAAGACAGGGAACGTTCTCAGCAGATCCATGCTATCCTCTTAATAATGTAGATCATCAAGTTTGAGCTTTGAGCCTGTTGTAGGGTACACAGTGTAGTGCTCTGCGGATGAAGCCACATTTGTAATTCCAACAGCGGGATGCTGAATGTGGGGCTGAGTCATAATAAACTGCAGTGTGCATTCATGGTAATGAAAGAGCATGATGTGTGCACGTGTAGGCGACATGCTTTCTTCAAGATTTATGGCTCTTCAAATGGGAATATAATTTTAATCTCCTTCTTTGAAACACACAAAACAAAACACCTTCTTCCCGAAGAGAGAAGAATTAAGGCAGATCACTGCCCGAATATCGAGACTGGAATTTCTTTTTAACTAGTTTATTGGATTGGAAGCGCCCAACCCCCCCCCCCCCCCCCCCCGTGCAGATTTGCTCTCCGGTTTTAAAGCGGCGAGGCTTTAAGATGCAGAACGGGGCCAGCTGGTTTGTCTGGAGCCTTTCCAGTTATTAGACTTGTCCCTCTGTCGTCCCTTTGGTGTAAAATATTATAAAGAACCTGCAGGGATTTGGAGCATGAGCGTGCTGTGTACTGATGTCACTGTACGTGACGTTCTGGTTGGTTCTAATGTATTCAGGATCTGAAAGAAGCAGTTGCTTGGCTCTGACGCGGATCCCCGAGGCCAGAAGAATCCTGAGGGATGCTGCAATGCTCCCACTCCAAATCTGTTTCTGTTATAGCCAAGTGGCACCGTGTCAGTACAAAAATCACAAGACAAACTCATTTATTTGTGATGTTTCTGTAAGCGTGGAGGCTTTGGAGGATCCTGCTCGAGGAGCTTAGGCTGGCAGAGCCCGAGCCATCTTTTTAATTCATTTCTCACATGCACACAGCCCCTTATGTAATTTGTTATTTACAGGCTTTATTTCTGTCGGGTTTTCCTTCAATAATTTGCTGTTAATCTTGATGTTCTCTCATTCGTTATGGAAGATTTTACGTTACATCATGAAGAGTTTCCACTTTTTATCTACAGTTCACAACATTTAGTTTAAAGTGAAACAATCTAAAAGAACATTGAACTTCCTCCCTGTGTTCTTGTATTAGGTGCTGCTCTGTCAGAAGAGCTCACACACTTTCAAGCACAGTGTGAGTTCAGATGTGCCACGAGGTCCAGCTCAGCTGTTATCCCTGCAGATCAGCTGATCATAAATGAACCCAGGACACGGCACACCTTTTCAGTTGCTTCAGCCTGCTGCAAATTTGCAAGCTTCTCTGCAGCCCACTTCCATCCCAGCTCCTTCTTTTCATGCTGTATCTGACTGAGTATCATGCCAGCCATTGCTTTCTTAGGCACTTCCTGCTTTCCATATGTAGGTGTGGAAGGCTGGGGAGGCGCCAGCACAAACCTTAACCCATAAATTGCTGCAGATGCGCGGCTTGTGTTGTGTCCGTTGGTCTCAAGATCTCATCTGTGCCGCTTTGCGGTTGACGTGGTTCTGCTGGTTTTACCGAGTGATGAACTCCAGCTTCTGCTGCGGTGGTTTACAGCAGACGGTAAAGTGGCTGGGATGAGAATTAGCACCTTTTATTCTAAGGTTCTCACTCAGAAAAGACGGTCCACTTCAGATCAGAAAGGTATGGAATTCAAGTATTTGTTGTTATTCAAGCAGCTGACTGTGACGTTCCAGGCCTCACCCGTGGTCATGAGTGGTGGGGAGTGACAGAAAGAATAAAATCATGGATGCATGTGTTGGAATCGAGCTTCTCCTGAAAGGTGTGTGGACTCAGCCTTAGAGACAGGGTGAGGAGCTTGATCGTTCAGGAGGCTCTGAGGAGCTCCTCCCAGGAGGAGACCCGAGGCATGATTGAGAGATTGTGTCTCTCAGCTGTCGTAGGGACGCATCAGCGTCCTCCCGAAAGAGCTGGGGGTAGGTGGCAGGGGAGAGAAAGGTCCAGTCTGCTCCCCCTGGATAAGAGGAAGATGACAGATGGATGAATTACCAATCACAAAAATGGATTAATAACCATATTGTCTTGTGTATTTTTGTCGTTTCAAAGGGATAATATGATTCCTTTTTCTCCCCAACAGGAACGACTGGTGTTATCAGTCCTGCCTCGTTTTGTAGTTTTGGAAATGATCAACGACATGACAAATGTAGAGGACGAACACCTCCAGCATCAGTTTCACAGAATCTACATCCACCGCTATGAGAATGTCAGGTGAGGGCCCGGCTCAGACCGTAACACGTCTGTAACAGATACAGCAGGTGTGAGGAAATGAGAACAGCATCACGTGTGCATTTGTTGCTTCGACAAGCAAAACCGAAGGTTTAACTGTGTCTGAGCGTTTGAGCGTCTCTGAAAAAAAGATTCTGGACAAATTTGAATGAACTAAGAAATTTACATAAATGTGCAAGTTCTGTAATCTTCATTAAGTCTCATAACCAATCTTTTAAGAAGTGACCTGGATATTAAAGTGACATTTCCCTATTTTATGCAGCATTCTTTTCGCAGATGTTAAAGGCTTCACAAACCTCTCCACGACGCTGTCAGCGCAGGAGCTGGTGCGAATGTTGAATGAACTCTTTGCACGCTTCGACCGCCTCGCACACGTAAGTGATTTAAGGTTCTGACCCCAAGTGCACGTGTTCACGCGGGATCCCGATTCTCCTTTCCATTAAGATAATCGCTCGTCTGGGCTTTAAAGGATTAATTCATACATTCCTGCATGCCAAAGTTAGCATGTTTAATGGCCTCTAATCTCAGTTGCACTTGATTTAAGTGGCAACAAGTCACCAAATAGAACATTCAAAGAAGCATCGCAGCTTCTCCTGCACCACAGTTCACGTTTCACATCCTCCCCTGGACTCCTTTAAGCATCACATTAAAGAATAATCCAGTTCTTTAGCCATATTTTAACCCGCAGAATGCTCTGAACTTAGACACGCTTTGGTATGAGGCTCAGTGTGTTCTGATCTGCCCAGTCTGGTTAGTGTTTGCTTAAACGTGCCCTCAACCCCTGCATTTTCTTTCCATTTAAACCAAAGCAGAACACCTGTGCCAGGTGTGGCAGGTGTTTTTAAAGGTCACGTAGAAGCTACTGTATCCAAATACTGCTTTCATATTCTCTGGAGGTCTGGAGCTGTCCTGATTAAGTGATCACTTGCATTCTTCACCCGCTCTGACGATGGTCCAGAAAAAAAATATGCCCGTTTGGCCCAAATCTGCTATTCTTCCGAGCCGCGTTTGGCCTTGACTCACAGTGTGGACTCAGGGTGAGTCTGGCTGCCTCGACTCAGCCACGACTCCAGCTCGGGTCACATGTCACGTGTTGTGACATGTGACATCTGTCACACACTACATTACCCCACCTCATGACTTATGGCCCACTTATGGGGGCACTTTTATGTTCTTATAATATTTGGTAAACCGTGTAAATCATAATAAGTCAGAGCAAAAAGATAAATACATTCATTCAGTCATCACTTGGGTTTTCTGCCTTTAGGGTTAATGTGTTTGTCTCTTGCAGGAGCACCACTGTCTACGAATAAAGATCCTGGGAGACTGTTACTACTGTGTGTCCGGTCTGCCCGAGCCCAGACCGGACCATGCCCACTGCTGCGTGGAAATGGGCCTCAGCATGATCAAAACCATCAGGTCCTGTCATTATTTTTTTAACAATGCTGTGCACAGTAGGGAAAATAAAACACTCGTAAATGAAATATATAGTTACATTTTTCCACACTGACAAAGATTTTCCCAGTTTTGCTTCAGTGCAGCACCGTAATAGAGGTGAAAAGATGCAGTTAAAGTGCAGACTGTCAGGCTTGAACAAAAAATATTGCATTAATTAAAAAGAATTGCATCCATTTTGTTTGATCCTCGGCCACCTTGTTCCCTCACATAATCCTGAAAAAACAAAAGATTGTTTTTAGTACTTTATTGAGAAACCTTTGCAGGCAGTAACTGCCTGAAATCATGTGATGGACGCCAAAGAAAGGGTTTGTAATCCAGCCCTTTACTGCTGCACAATATTCCACTTTGCCTTCAGAGACTCCTGTGCTGCATTCAGTATGTTTGCAGTATGTTTGCAGTATGTTTGCAGTATGTTTGCAGTATGTTTGCAGTATATTTACAGTATGTTTACAGTATGTTTGCAGTATATTTGCAGTATGTTTACAGTATGTTTGCAGTATGTTTGCAATATGTTTACAGTATGTTTGCAGTATGTTTACAGTATGTTTGCAGTATGTTTGCAATATGTTTGCAGTATGTTTGCAGTATGTTTGCAGTATGTTTGCAATATGTTTGCAATATGTTTGCAATATTTTTGCAGAATGTTTACAGTATGTTTGCAATATGTTTGCAATATGTTTGCAGTATGTTTGCAGTATGTTTGCAATATTTTTGCAGTATGTTTGCAATATGTTTGCAGTATGTTTGCAGTATGTTTGCAATATGTTTGCAATATTTTTGCAGTATGTTTGCAATATGTTTGCAGTGTGTTTGCAGTGTGTTTCAGCTCTTTGAAGCTATATCCATTCAACTTTTCTGCATTTGGCTAAATCTAAGAACAAAGTGTAGTTCTGTACACTTCAGAATTCATTCTGTCTTCTGTCATGTCATCAGTAAAGACCACTGGAGCCATAGATCACACTGCTTCCTTCTTATTCTCCAGGTGATGCAGTGTGATGATGATGAACCATTTAAAGCCTTGTCCATGCTTTTGTCCTGTCATTCCCATCTTAGTTTCATTTGTCCAAAGTCTGCTGTGCCAGAGCTTTTTTCTTTAATTTGTTTTGGCAAAATCTATTCTGGTCTTTCCATTATTGAGACTGATTGTGCTGTACTGTCTGGTTTTATCCCTGAACTCCGTCTCTGACAGTGGGCTTGGATAAAGGTAGAGAGTGTTCTTCTCTTGATGTTGGAAAGTGCTCTTTTATTTACCTCGAAAAAGATCCTGTGATCATTGCTCATTTCTTCTGTGGACCTTCAGGTCTTTCTTGTGTTGCGTTGCTCCCTGGTGCATTCTCCTTTTTCTTAGACTTTCTATCCATCCATCCATCCATCCATCCATCCATCCATCCATCCATCCATCCATCCATCATCCATTGTCTTCTGCTTATCCGATTCAGGGTCGTGGTTACCAAGCTTTAAATTTGACCTCTCCTAATGTTCCTGCTCTCCCTCTAATGGATTTGTTTTGTTTTTGTAGCCTGAGGATGGCCTGTTTCACTGCCATCGAGAGCTCCTGTTGACGTGGGGTTAGCTTACAAATGCAAATGACAGACTTGGAATCATCTTCAGACCCTTTCTCCACTTAATGTATGAGAACATAACAAAAGAAGGAACCCACACCTGTCCATGAAACAGCTTTTGAGTGCATTGTGCAATCACATTTCAGCCACTGGAAACAGAGGATTGTGCATAAAAATAGATATAATTCCTCAATGGGTAATGCAATATTTTTGAATCTGCACTTTTTTGTTGTTTGCACCAAATCACAACAACAGTCACCTCAAGGTGCTTTATATTGTAAGGTAAAAATCAGACGACCCCCTATGAGCAAGCACTTGGTGACAGTGGGAAGGAAAAACTCCCTTTTAACAGGAAGAAACCTCC
>JAVDPK010001503.1:596947-610610 GCA_034780415.1 Cichlasoma orientale
GGTTCAGGGTCACCTGATCCAGCCCTAACTATAAGTTTGATCATAAAGGAAAGTTTTAAGCCTAATCTTAAAGATAGATAGAGAGGGTGTCTGTCTCCTGAATCCAAACTGGGATTACCTCCAGTGATGGCAAACCTGTCAGCATCTGGGGTACCAGAAGCTCAAAATAAGAGTCAGTACCAGAATCAGCTGTTTGACGTTGGTAGAGAAAATTTGGCACATTTTTCATGGCCACACCCCACAAACTCAACTCTGCTGCTCAACCCACAAATGCCTTTTCCGTACAAACGTGGCTCCGTTTACGGGGAAAAAAACAGACTTCCTAACATCGTTACAACAAAGAAAAAATCTACCAAACACAAATTTCCTCACTTTTTGTGCTCAGTTGCTTTTGCCTCTGTGAGCCACTTTGCAGCTTACCACCCATCAGCTTCTTTATTTCATACCGTTGATGCAGTTTCTGACTCAATGTCATATCTGTTGTCTTTGCTGCCGGCTCTGTTCTCTCTGACTCCTTCTCTCTTGCTGCGTCTGCCTCTCAGCTTTACATGGATGCAGGTCTTAGAACACAGCCTAATCTAAATCACTGCAGAATAACAGTTGGTCTTTGACTGTGTGCATACTGCTGCAGTTTTCTGTCAGTGTCTTCATTTATATAATACAAGTCAAACTGTCCCCAACACCAAAACTTAACTTTTGTTTTCATTTGCAGTTGTAAGAAGGAGCATTTTCTCCTCGTCCCAAATGCATTAATGCACGGCCAACAACATTGAGTCCTACAGAACCTGTAGAGACACAAAAAGAGTGAATGAAATTATTTTGCTTTTATTTCCAGAAAATGTGACACTGTGAGTTTACTCCGTTTACCCACAGGAGCTGTACTCTCAATCCTACGATGCCGTGGGCGTGATGTTTGCATCCATCCCGGGCTTTGCTGACTTCTACTCCCAGACTGAGATGAACAATCAAGGAGTCGAGTGCCTCCGGCTCCTCAATGAAATCATCGCTGACTTTGATGAGGTGAGACTGCAGATTTTGAAGTGGACCCGCTTCTACTTCAGACAAACATTTTAAACATGCAGAGGACCGCCTCCGATGTAAGCATCTTCAGTTTTTCATTAAAACTTCTCACTCTGCAGATCACAAGAAACAACAAGCGCACCCACATCCACACGCAGGCTATCAAAGGGCATCGATTTTAGACAGAAAAGAACCACCACAGGAAATCAACACCACATAGACAAATGTTTATGGACTCCTCTGATATGAATCCAGACATTAGCTTTCTTCCAGGACTGATGATGCTGGAGTACTTAAATACAAAATCAGCCTTACTGAGCCACTGCAGCAGAACTGTGGCAACAGTTGCCACTGTGAAAAGTGTAACGAACCACCTTAAATGAAAGGAGCCACATAGAAAGTTCTAGCAGCAAGTTGATAAAAGAGCTTATCAATAAGTTTCTATGCTTCAGATTCAGTCTTAGTTTCATAAACCTTTGCACTTTTTGGTTCCCTGTGGACAGACTGAAGTCTACAGGAACTTGTGGTCCCGATTGAGCCTCTGAACTGAAGCTTCTGACAGAAAGTGTCAAAGTCTGTTAATAAGAGCAGAGACAGACAGACAGCAGCTGCGCTCGCTGCCGCCTCGGGCCCCACTCCTCACTCGCTTTCCCTCAAAACAAGAACAGGCCTCTCAGAGCTCACGGCAGAGCACCTCGTAACAAAGATGGGACGATCAGAATAAATGGCTTTGTTTTAGGAGGCAATTAGCAATGAAGTGAGTTAGATTTATGCATAAATGTGAATATTTTCCACAGCAAACAATGATGTCAAAATGTGTTTAAAAGCAACAGATTCCTGTAAAAGTGATGACAGTTTAATATCAGCAGAGAGATTTTCTTAATTTGATGTTTTGTCAGGAAAACTGAGCAAATCCGTGTTTCTGTTGTTTTTTTCCACTGTTTCAGCCACAGAAACCTTCAGGCAGGTGTGTGTTCTCACCATCGGCCAGTTTCATTTTCACTGGGTCAGCTTCTTCTGTGCGGCCCTGAAATACTTCAGCACTGGTTAAACTCGGATTAGAAAACCACAACAAGCTTTTCTTAAAACCAGGCGACCAATCAGAAGAGGACGAACAGAAAACTAAGTCAGGATTGGATTAAATGCAATTTATGCTTATTACATCACTTATCAAATCCTGAGACATTTCTTATGAGAGAGACTGGGCGAGCAGCAGTTCTCAGTGTTAACTACTTTAGGGGAAGTTACACAAATTAATTCAAAGCAAAGAAAATATTTCAGGAATGTTTGACTGATCCAAAATATTTGCCTGTGAATTAATGCGTGTTTGGTGTTATGTATATAAGGGTAACACAATAGAGGCTGCTACATTATCATGGGCTGTGTTTTTGTTGAAAGGCACAAACCCTGTATTAACCCTGTAATAACCTGTAATAACTCTGTAATAACTCTAATAACCAGTGAAGCCATCCACTCCTAAAATGATCAGATTTTCTCAGCGTTAGGAAGGACTAACCAAGAATTATTATTCAATGGATTATTCAAGGTTCAGTTACAAATAAAAGCCGTGGCATATTCTGCATTTTAACTCTTTTATGACGCTTCTCTGTGCGCGCAACAAACAGGCGCACGGCGATGACGTTGCACCTCCAATCAGTTCAATCGCCCACCTGAACCTTCTCCACAGTATAACACGATGATATGAAGGATTATGTCCCTGAAAAATAAGGAGAAGAAAGTTACAGAAAAATACCCACAAGGCCCAGACTCCATTGTTTGTGACAGGCGGTGGCAGATGGAAGGATTACATGCTGCAAAGCTGGATCCCTTTCACTCGTATTCGGCTTCATTGATAAAACGTTTGTGAGGACAAAAACGTAAACACAGTGTCTCTCTGTTTTTGCAGCTGCTGGGTGAGGATCGTTTTCAGGACATCGAGAAGATCAAGACCATCGGCAGCACCTACATGGCCGTCTCCGGTCTGTCACCTGAAAAGCAGGTGAGGCCGTGCAGGTTTCATTCAAACCAATCAGCCCTGTTGGCCACCGGTTTTATTTACTGTGTGCGTACAGCATCTCAGTGAAGTACAGGTCTCGGAATCGGCGGGGGTCAAGGAGCCAACGGGCATTATTTTAATCACATAAATGTCTTTATTTAAAATAGTATTGTTCACCAGAATGCGATAAAAGGGCTAAAAGAAACGTAGGTAAAGGAACGCCGGAGCTGGTCTATTAAAACAGTAGAAAACAAGCCTGGTGGTTCCCCTGGATGTGCCAGGGTTCCTGCAGACCCTTATAGCCTTAAAGGTACTGAATTCATTAACTGAAAAATAAGACATTAAATAGTTTCAGTCACTGGTAGGAGGATTTAACGAATCTTCGATTCCTGACACTCTGACAATTTAAAATCTCCAAAATGCCGGCCAGGAGGCTCAAACCAACAGCTCCATCTGTTAGCTCATTAAGTGTAACTTCACTGGAAATTGGCTGTTAAACAAAGACTTTGCAGCATGGCTGAAACCAGCACCGCACATGTACACAAGACACATTGTATCATGTGAAGAAAATGTTTCAAACTTGGCACGATAGGAATTAAATGCAACAAACTGTATGCATGTATTGGCTTATCCCGGATGGTGACAAGGACATAGTTGTATGCAGCTAGCGCCTCAACCAAACCACAAAAGTGCAACAATTGAAGTCTCTAACCAAAATGAAATGTTGTAGAATTATTTTTGCTTCTTGTTAAGTTGTTATTAAATTCATTTGGGGCGGAAAAAAGCCTGAATATGAACTTTACTTAAGCTGCAGGAACCCAGTGCCTCTTTTCATTGCACAGCTGCTGTGCTGCTAATGACTGAGAATCAGATGTTTTTTTTCAAGCAGAATTACTAGAAAATATTAGAGTATTTTTTCAGGCTGTGTGGACAAAGTCAAATCTAACAAATAAAAAAGTGAACAATCCGAGTCAGCCGTATCCGTTCGAATGGTAGATGCACACGATCGTGTGCCTAAATACTTGAGCGAAGTCTGAAGTGTCCACGCCAGTGAAATTCAGATGCAGTAAAATGAGTTTTGTGACACAGGAAGACAGTTCTCATCTCTCAAGTGACAGTTTTCCTCTTTCATCTGTGACGTGGCCGCCCTCCAGCTGGTCCTGATGTTCAGCTGACTCAGCCTCTTCTGCTTTCACTCCCACAGCAATGTGAAGATAAATGGGGTCACCTGTGCGCGTTGGCAGACTTCGCCATCGCCCTCAACGAGAGCATCCAAGAGATTAACAAGCACTCCTTCAACAACTTTGAGCTGAGGATCGGTGAGAGCTTTGATTATGGAGTCTCAGTCAGAGTGGACTGGACTGTGTTCTTTATTTTTCGTGGCAAAGAGCAGAATGCTGTGTGAGGATATGTGCTCAGTAGTTTCTGCACTTGCATGTGAAAGCAATAAAGTCACACAGAAAATAACTCGGTGTGTCGCTACGGCATCCGAAAACATCGCATGTGTTCTGAACATCCAGGATGATTTTCCTTTAAGAACTAACAATAAATTCACCAGTAAGGAAAAGCAGCTGTGAGGAAAACCAGGACAGATCTTTGTCCTGTAATTGTTTCACTAAAACTCTATGGAAGCAGTAAAGGCTGCGCTTAGTTTTACACAGGACTGCACAGAGTCCTGTGTAAACATGGCTGTGGATACTTTCTGACAATAAACAGCAATTATTTGCAATCTCAAGTCAAACTCCGACATCTTGAAGTGCCGTTTGTGATGGCAGGTTTTGTTCTGCCTTCAGTTCCTAAAAGCAGAACAAGAACGACCGTCAGCAGCTCCACTTCACGATTATGGAGTGGACTCAATATGAATATCTGGATATCGCCACAACATTAATCTGGACTGTTTATACCACATGTGAACTTTCAAAATAAGAGCCAGTGGATCATGAATTTGAAAATCAAATAATAGAAATACACTGAGAATTATACTTGGGCTGCTTGGCCAAATAAAGTCTGTGTGTTTTAATTAAAGCTGGAAAATTAAATATGTAGCGATCAAAGGTCAAACACCAAAACCAACCAATGATCCTTCATCATGCTGAACTGAACCACGGGCTCATGCAGTGAGACGCAAAGCTGAAGTCTCATTTTGTAACATCAACTTTGACAACGTGTCTCTCATGTGTTTTTGGCAGGTATGACTCATGGCTCGGTGGTGGCAGGTGTGATCGGTGCCAAGAAGCCTCAATACGACATCTGGGGGAAGACGGTGAACCTTGCCAGTCGGATGGACAGCACCGGCGTGAGCGGCAAGATCCAGGTGCCCGAGGAGACCTACCTGATCCTCAAGGAGCGCGGCTTCGCTTTCGAGTACCGCGGCGAGATCTACGTGAAGGGCATCAGCGAGCAGGAGGGCAAGATCCGAACGCACTTCTTGCTGGGCCGGGTGCAGCCCAACCCGCTCATCCTGCAGCCCCGCAAAATCACCGGCCAGTACTCGCTGGCGGCCGTGGTGCTCGGCCTGGTGCAGTCGCTCAACCGGCAGAAGCAAAAGCAGATCCTCAACGAGAACAACAACTCGGGCATCATGAAGGGCCACCACCACTACAACCGCAGGACGTTGTTAGCACCCGGTGGCTCCGAGGTGGTAGGGGGCCATCACGCTGAAGCAGCTGATAAAACTGAGCTGTCCTGAAGAGCAGACTGGAGTTTCAGTTCCACAGATCTCTCAGAGGCAGAGCTGCTCTTCAGCTAAAAATAGTCCCAGTGGTTGAGTTGAGCCTGAGTGGGCGGAGCTAAAGAACTGTGTTGTTTTTTTGTTTTTTTTCTTTCTAGCATGTTGGCAAAAAAACAAAAGTCCTTCAGGAGCTTACCGGGAACTGTGCTTTCAGTTCCTGAATTGCAAGGTCTATGCTGTGCCCAATAAAGGCTATTTCTAGAACTGGAGACAAAACAACCTGTTAATAAGAGCTACTGTATGTAGGCAGGATTAAAATCAGGAATGTCATCTTATCTCCCAGGAAACAAAAAATGCACCAAGAGTTAATAAGAAGGACGAGCTTCCCACTGAGCACAGCTTGTCAGGGCAGGATGAAATCTGCTAGGTTTGGTTTTAGAAGGATCTTTACTGCTTGCAGAGGCTTGATGCTTGCAGGTTTTCCTCATGCAGAAATAATCCGTCAGGAGATGCAGATAAATATCATAAAATATAAATGCATTATATTCGTTGTGGAACAACACATAGAATCAAGCAGAAGACCATAAACCATAACAGAGCAAGTTTTCGTTGTCTTATATCCGATATCGACCCTTCAGAAAAGCCTCTGCACTGTAAAGGTCGGCCGCGGGTTAAAAAATCTTTAACACACATTTTAAAAGTATCAAAATGTCTTGAATTCAGTTTTTATATGTAGACAACAACAGCAGACAAATATGACACATTAGCTAATTAATGGTTAATGTGGGGTTAACGGTGCACTAGTGGAAACCCTGAAGATGAAGAAATGGATCAAAGTCTTGCTGACTTGTTAATAATTAATAATAATGATTATTGTCTTTGGTTAAAGCCTTTGAAAGGGTTACACGAGCGGTCATGAGGTCTTGGCTCATCTGTGTACATGTCTTACAAATAGGGCCGTTTCACATCATCCACGATAATATCGGTATAAATTTTACACGATTTAAAAATGTCAGCTCATGACGCCATTGCTATAGTAACGCTACGTGTTTACATTTCCTCGTGTGTGCGCCAATAAGACACGCCCAGGCAGGTCTGAGAGCGAGAGCAGCGTGGTTACGATGCTTCAGCAACCTCCAACAGAGCGCGGCACTTAAAAAGTAGGCAGGGGTTTTGTTGCCGCTAAAAGTGGAAGCAACAAACTTGTTTCAGCACTTGAGGCAAAAACACACTGTTGAAGCAGCTGGTGATGTGCGACCCAAATGCAAACACACAACCTCACCGAGTGTCTCTGGAGCGCTCGCTAGTTCCACTCCGTATGACAGGAAGCGCAAACAGTGGATGGAAATTAGTGGTTGGGTTACACGGTGGGAAAGCAGCTGGTTAAAAAGCCTGACCCAAAATGCAACAACCCACGGAAAGTGTTAAATATTTTATACTTTTGTTTCAAATTTCCAGGGAAAACAACCGAGTCTGCTTTCTTAGTCAGTGTTTTTATCATCAGAAATATTGTTATTGCAGATTTTCTTGAAATATTGTGATGTAATTTTGAGGCTTTATCACCCACCCCTACTTTCTATCTCTACCTTTGTGTGGCACAGAAAAGCAGATTCTAGTTTCAGAAGAACCCCGTTAGGTTTGACTGGCAGTAATATAACACCTGCTGGTGTGCAGGCGACAGTAATGCACTAGTTTTTATAGAGCGCTTTTCTGCTCTAGCTGGGCACTCAAAGCGCTTTATACAACATGTTTGCATTTACCCATTCACACACATTCACTTCCATCTACAGCTTAGTGCTTTCTATCTAACATTCACACTCCAGTGAGCAGCTTGGGGTTCAGTATCTTGCCCAAGGACACTTGCAGCAGCCAGAAATCGAACCACCAACCTTCCAATTAGCAGATGACCCGCCCACCTACCTCCTGAGCCATCCCACAAAACACACTGACCCTAAAGGCAAAGAATAAACTCTGCAGCGTATTCCTGTGTGCACTCAGCAAGCTTCAGCCTTTGATTGTAGAAGATTGCCGTGGCCACCGCGGTATCACCCAGTGGTCTGCTGCAGGTCCTGGTAAAGGTGACCTTCTAGCCTTCCAGGTCAGAAGGAGGACTTTGATTGCCAGCTGCTGTCCTGAACAGTGGAGCGGTGGTGAAGTCAGCCTGACTGCAGGACAAACCTCTACAACAGAGACCTGTCCAGTGAGTCTGCCAGCAGAGGAAACATGAGGCATGAAAGGGCTGTTAGGAACAACTGGATTTTCAAAATAAAAGTGAGGGCATTGCCCACTACTATCAATCAATGATGGTGTTGGAGGGATGCAGAAATGCTAAAGCCAGTCCCAGATATACTGGGGTGGCTATTAAAGTAAGTCTATAATAATATGAGCTATAGAATTTTTGTCCCTGTCCCCCCCGGCTGTGATCCGATTCTGTTTTGGAGCCAGCTTCAAGAGGTCATTAGAGGTACTGCAGTTTTTGGCGCTTTAGCTTTGGCTTCCTTTTCCAGATGGAAGAAAGGGCACTCGGCACGTTTGTTGGATCTTCAGGATGCACACGACTCATTTTGGTGCGAAACACTGAATGTAAACAGAAATGTTTTTTTACACGAAAGTTCATGTAGGCCTGCGAGCGGGGGGTCCGCTGGCCTCCCGCCACAGGGAGGTGGAACAGCTTGCTAATGGCTTTGAGGCTAACTGGATTATGTTTAAGCTGCGGTGAGCTAGCCTGCTAACCTTTCAACATCATGAATGTCTTGTAAAAATGAATGAAGGTCACTTACATGTTTTCACCACAGTGACTTCTTTTCACTATTCTAGGTTTACCAGGTAGCCCAAATATGCTCAGAAAAAACAATTAAAAAAATTATTCTCTGGCCCCTCCCACTTTCGTTTAACTCAACCAGCGAGATCATTTCTGGCTCCTGATCGTCTCTGCTTGTGATGAATGTTTGAAGAACTGAAAGTCCTCTGGAGGAGAAGGAGGTGGTGGTGGGAAGGAAAGAAGGAGGGAGGTTCATCCGCCCTCACCTGTTCGATGTGTTTGACCGATCCCCTCGGACTGTCTGATGTTCCTCCTGTCATTTCCCCGTTTTCATGTCACCTGACCACCGACCCGTCCCCCGCCTAAAACCCCTGCCCCGCTCTGACCCTCGCCTGGTGTCGATGTTTCTTTTTTGTATTTCTTTTATATATGAAAACACAATAAAAGGGGTCTAATTTTTTATACAAACCACGTGTCTGTTTGCCTTTTTCTCACATGTTCACGGCCAGCCATCAGAAGCAGATGAACCCTAAAATCAAAGTATTAATCTGAAGGTTTGAGGTGCTGATTGTGGAGTTTATTTAGCAACGTAAGTTTAAATTAGCTGCACAGAGCAGATCAGTCACTGGTTGCTGTCAAATCGTCAGTTTTCATAGGAAAGTTAGAAGAATGTCCCGGAAATCTTTGCATAACTTCCGAGGACAGAGGTGGTTGAATGCAAAGGAAAGACACTTCAGTGCTTCCTTCATCGCCTCCTAGCAGAGGATGCTCTACACCAAATCCAGGCGTCGAGGTCCGGTGTCCTGCAGGTTTTAGATGTGTCTCTGCTTCAACACAGCTGAGTCAAATATAGAAGTCATTAGCAGGACTCTGGACAACTTGACTGCATACTGAGGAGGTGATTCAGCCATTTGATTCAGGTGTGTTGGATCAGGGACACATCTAACACCTGCAGGACACCGGCCCGCGACGCCTGGATTTGAGGAGCCCTGCAGTACAGAAAGGACATAATACCATCCCATAATTCAATGCAACACCATCAGACTGTTCATCAAAACAAGTGATTAACATGACTAATAAGTGATGCAGATCATCATGTAAATTACTGCTGTGCCTTAATCTATAAATTGCTAATATGCATAAACTTGAAACAATTTGTTAAACTCATAGCGAGCCATGATAGTTATTAAAATCTGCGTGTTATGAGGCCGTGAAGCACTTTGTAATGTGGCTTTAGAAAAAGGCTCTATGAATAAAGATTATGCATTATATTAAAATGACTTTAAGGTTCACATACATCAGTCTGAGTGTTGTTTCATCGCCAGCCTGCAGGATTATCAGTAATCTGATGTCAGTCAGAGAACGCCTCAGAGGCTCGAGGAGAAAACACACGATGAGAAACTTTATGCTCCTTTTCCTTTAACATTACAGCCTCAGAGGAATGAAGTGATGCTCTGCAGCGCTCGCTCTTTTTGGACCTGCATGAAAAAAAACCACCATGACAGGAAGAGCAGACCATCATCGTATCATTAACCCTGGGTGTAAGGTGTCTAATCTCTGTGGCTTTAAACTAGATGCTGTTTATTCTTGTAAAGGTCAAACTTGTATTATTGAAAGTGTAAAGAATCTTTGTGAGACCGGCCCCGGCTGCAGGTCGCTGTGACAAGGTGAGCAGTTACTCTTCTCATTTTAATGCAAATACCAAACATCAGCAGGCTGGAAGAGCAGCTCTTAGATGTTTCTTTGGTGATTTTTTTAATGCATGAGGAAGAACGTCCACAGGTCTTTAAATAGACACCCCCCCCCCCCCGAGGCGTGCAGGCCCACAAAGTGTCCAACAAAGTGTAGCAAACGTGAAAGAAAAGTGTCTCTGGTAGAGAAACAGTTGATACTAATCCAGGAACCTGAGCAGGCTGGTGGGAGAGAAGGTGACCCCGTTAACTCAGCTTGTTAGGCAATCAGGACTCAGCGGACTCCCCACACCCACCCACTCACTCACCTGTTCCTCATTTTCTAATCACTTCTTTGGGGATTTATACGAGCACGTTTCCACCTGCGACTGTGTTGCCCTCTTCCATCTGTGCGAGTTTTCGTCCTCATTTTTCACCTCTAATGTGGCGTTACCGAGCCTCTGCACACGTTTGTGTCTTTCTGCTACCTGCACTCGAGGGCAGCAATGCACGAATACAAGGACTAAAATTAAAATGTTAGTTTAGCTTGAATGTAAATTGGTGAAGCTTGAAGGAAATGATTTCATCTTCTCTGTGGGTCAAAGGGGAAGCAGTCTCTCATCAGATTCATCTTCTCTGGTGTGATTTGAGGAAAAGATGATTTTTATTCTTGCAACAAATTGTTTCATTGTGATAAATAAACGAAAGAGCAGACAAGAAAGCAGCCTGCTAACTAAATAGACCGTTTTCTTCTCCTTGCACATACAGAAGGGATGCACTGGTCGAAATGGGTTTAGTAACAAATCACAGGTATCCTGCTGTTTGCAAAAACATCCACTTGATGGCAGTATTCACCCAATCAGACCCATTGAGTCTCGGCCTCAGAAAGACAGAAACATGCTGATTGTGTGGCTGCAGGAATATTTCATCGCTGAGGAATTTTAGGACTGTGTGCTGAGAAGAACTCAGATTTTCTGACTAAATATAAAAGGACGTGTAACTGGAGTTTGAAGGACATAACTGAAATAATAATAGTAAACAACTGAGACCATGAGCTCATCAGGAAAGAGCTTAAGTGAGTGCTGGATCAATTTTCCCCATTGATTTCAGTCAGAAGAGTCCCACAGGGCTCGGTTCTAGGTTCACTATCTTTGGGCCCCATACATGGGATTTCTTTCCACTGCTATGCAGATGATAGCCACATATGTGCCTCTCAAAGGAAGGTTCAGTGGAGCCATTACTGAAGTGCCTAGAGGATATTAAAGTATGAAATTTCAATGAGAAGAAAAACACATGTGATGGTTTTTGGTAGAACTTCTGTGACCCGATGGTAACGATCACAAACGTGGAGTCAAAACAGATTCGGACCTGAAGCTCGATGGCGACATCAAGGCTGTAGTCGAGCTTTGCTAACCTGAGGCAGCTGCCTAAAATAAAGCCCGCTCTCCAGAGGCGGGACTTTGTTACCACTGGGTTAAATGCACTTTATATGGCTCTCATTGCTCAGCTACAGCTGGTGCAGAGCGTCTTTTAACTGGTGCTCTCAAACACGAGCACATTTCTCTGATTTTACTTTCACTGGCTGACGTTCATTTTAGGATCCTTTTTAAAACCGTTTCATTTGCTTTTAAATCTAAACTTTGCCCTGCTTTCCCTCTCTGAGCTGCTACACCCGTACGCTCCCACCCGCCCTCTCGGGTCAGCAGATCAGCTAAACCTAGGCTTACGCTCAGAGGAGACCCGGCTTTTGCTGTGACAGCACCAAATCTGTGCAATGATCTTCTACTGCGTGTTAGCATCGCTCACTCATTTTAAAGCCCTTTTTAAAAACTCACCTCTTTTCTTTGGCGTTTAACACCAAGGTAAGATGCTGAGTCTGGTTTCAGTGTTTTCAATATATTATGTATCTCTTGGGTATTTTATGTATTTATTGAGCTGTTTTATGTATTTTATTGTTCTGCTGTACAGCACTGTGGCCCCTGTGTGTGCTTTAAAGTGCTTTATAAATAAAGTTGGATTAGAGAGTTTAGAGCTGAGTCCCAAAGATGATTCTTGTGCTGGTTATCACAGTGAGTCAGTGTGTTTTGAGGTTTTTACAGGTTTTTACTCACATAAGAGTTTTTTTTCTTAGCATTAATGAAATGAACCGGCTGCCATTTTGTTCATAACTCAGCTGCAGATCACCTGCAGAAACCTCCGCCTGCTGCCCGCACTTATTTACTTTAACACTAGCGTGCTTTAGCCAGGCTTTAATGGCACCACAGGGGTAACAAGGGACCACAAAACCTCAGTTCTGCACTGAGAATTTTAAAGATGCATCAAACGAGTTTTTTCTTTGTTACTTTTAACCACTAGGGGTCAGGAGGAGACCAACAGCTGATCTCGCTTGTGTCAGAAATCTAGGAGCCACCAAGACATGCAAGCATGTTTGTGTGATGTGTGGGCAGTTATTTGGATGGTCCAAAAATAACGTGGTAGGAAGTGCAAGCAGAGAATCTTGAAGCTTTTGTTTTTTGTTTTTGAATAAATGAAGCCCCACACAGATCAGTCCACAACCTCAACTTAGGTTTGTAAGTTTAATCTCTGCTAAGATGTTTGCACACAAGAGCCGACCGGCAGTGACAGTGTGACTGGTGGAGATGATGGAGATGATGGAGATGATGGGTAGCTGAGGCTGCGCAGTTTAATTCGGTGTGATATTCACACCAAATCAAAGCCTGAGTAACCGCTTTATTTTCATTTTAATGTTAAAAATTGTTGCAGCTTGAACTTTTTTCCTGCCACAGATGTGTGCTGCCACGGAGACGTCAGCGATGAGTGAACGGTTGAATCAAATGGAAGGACTCGGAGCGTCGGGTCACCGCGACAGAGACAAACGCGGCGCGTTCAGGACAAATTGATTGTTTCTCTCGTTTCCCTCCCCGAATGGATTTTCTGTTTGACATGAAGGAGGAGGAGGGAACACGGGGAGAGGCAGAGATGTGGAGAATGGAGTTGCTATGGTGACATGGGCACACTGATGCTGGTGTGTGTGTGTGTGTGTGTGTGTGTGTGTGTGTGTGTGTGTGTGTGTGTGTGTGTGTGTGTGTGTGTGTGTGTGAAGACAAGTTTGTTGCAAAAGGTGTACAACATTTGCTTCAGAATAGGCTAAAACCAGGGGTGTTAAACATGTGACCCAGGGGCTGGAATCGGCCCTCCAAAGGGTCCAATTTGGCCCACTCGATGATTCGGAAAGTACAAAATTGCAGTGATGTTATTAATCTGATTTTTCAGTAGAATGCACCGGCACTCCTGTTGCACAGTTAAACTGTCTGGAAAGTTTTATATTAAATGAATTGGTATTCGGGGCTGTCTTTAAGTTGAGGCTGTGGTTTCAGCCGGATGAGCTGCTGCCCCACGTGGGGCTCAAAAGAAAGAAGTGAACGTGAAAGCAAACCTGTTGGTCAGTAAGTATCAGAGGGGGTGTTAATCAGTTTCAGCTGCTTTGGTGTTCATGAAATTATCAACAGGTGCACTAGAGGGGCAACACTGAGTGGGGGGGCGGG
>JAVDPK010001503.1:619830-646364 GCA_034780415.1 Cichlasoma orientale
CCTTTCTTCATCTTCTCGTTTTTTCATCTGCTTCTTTAATTCTTTCTCGTCTTTCAGCAGTTTCTTTTCTAGTGTATGTTTCTGTTTCAGGAGCTTCTTTAGTTTATTACTATCTGCTTTCATGACTGACTGTCCAGCCTGCAAATTTTTCTCTTCCAGCGGGTTATGGTGTGCCTCTTGCAGTTTCTGTAGGAGTTCTGCTATTTCAGTGTCCATCTCCTGAATTTTCTTTTTCTTCCCTTCCAGTTCTTGCTTTGCCTGACTTACTTTCTCGCATTCCTTATGCGGACATTTCTTTCCCTCCTCCAGTTGTTTTTCTTCATAAAATTTTTTCTTTTCTTCCTGAAGCTGTATGGCACCAATTTGAACCATTTCTTCAGCTTCACAGACCATCCTGTACATGTCCAGCAGCTTTATCTTTTCTTCCTCGAGAGCCAGCATCTCCTGCTCTCTACGTTCTGCCTCATTCTCCACAGCCTCGGCTTTCTGAAGGCTTCGTGCAAGTTTGGCAGACCGAGTCTCGTTCTCCTGCTTCAGGTTCAGGATTTCACTGTCCCTCTGCTGAAGCTGCTCTTTCAGCCTCTTTATTTCCAGTTCAGAGTCACTGGGCTTTTCCTCAGCCTCTGAACAAACCTGGAACTCTTGCTCATTGTTTATGGATTTCAGTGAGGTCAGCTCTTTATATCTGGCTTTTTCAGCATTTAGCTTTACCACTTGAATCTCATATTGGTCCAGCTTAGTTTGTATCTGTGCCCGTTGGACCTTCAGCTCACTGATGCACTGTCTGGCTCTCTTGTCTCGCTCCCTTAACAGATCATTTTCAGACATAATTCTGCTTATGTCTTTCCCAATCTCCTTGAGCTCAAGCGCATTTTTTTGCATATCATACACCAATTCAGACATTTTGATGAGAAACACAATGATCTGCTATGGTATAAGAATAAGATAACCTCTGGTTTTGTTTGCAGATGAACAAAATTCTTCGTGAACCGCTCTTGACTGTAAGTACTTGTGAAGTGTGTCCAGTATGCAGGCTGCCCTCTATTTATAGGATGTGTTGGCCCTTTGATGCTTTGATGATGTAAAATTCTGTTGCCTTCGATGTTTGAAACAGGCCCAGCCTACAAAAACATTCCATGCCCCGCCCATTCAGACCTGGCAGTCATATTGTGTGGACAGTAATAGAAATGAATGAATAAATAAAATAAAAAGACAAACATTACCAAGAGGAGCCTATAGAGAATTTATAGAGATTCTGGACCATTTATTGCTGTGAATGCTTAACAGCATTCACAGTATTGTTGTTGTATACTAGTCCATTTATTATTATTATTCCGTACATTTTTTGACCTTTAAAAACTTCAGCACCGTTTATGCTACAGAAACCGTTCTGGTATCAAAACGTTCAGCTTCTTCAGGAGAACACTGCTCTTACTTTTCTTGTTCATAACTTTTATGGTTTTTGAAATATTCAGCTTTTTATGATTTTTTTGCCCCATTCAAAATGAATGGCGAAAACTTCAAATCCTCTTCAAATTCATTCAGCTTTGAGCTTAAATAATTTCAGCAAACTTTCAGCTAGAGACACCATTCAAGCTTTAAAATGAAGGCATGGTTTTCAGCTATTCAGGTTGTACTCAGTTTTTTGATATCTTTTATGGTTTTTGAACAGTGACAGTTTAAATTTAAGGACATTTTTACGCCTTTTCAGAGTTTATAATGAGTGTGTATTGCGCCGCTAGAGTGAGACTTCCAACTGTCAGAGTGGGAGACTTCAAATTTTTCAGCTGAAAAATTTCTGTCTAAACTGCCGCTGTGTCTGCAGCATTTGCTCTACAGCCATCGTTTTACCATCAAAACGTAGAGCCGGTTCTCTGCTTTCAAACAATGTGTCTCTCATCTCTGACAAATGTAAAATTTTCAAACTGTGAGGGTTCAAGCAGAGGGAGTACCCTCCTACTCCTCTATTTGCCTCCATAGTAATTTTCGAGAGATGATTTTCTCAAAACCCAAAAAGAGCCCTTTTTTGAAACTGCTCCCATGACTACATTTTTGAACACAGGAAAAAAAAAATTACACCACCGTTTAGAGCAGGTCCTCGTGACACTCACAGTTCAAACATTATTTTGATAGGAGCTACGGTCTTTGATTTAGAAGCAGTTGTTCGACAAGTGCGCCGAGGCAAATTCAACAGGGCTCTGCCACAAAGTCCCTGCATTTCAACAGTTATGCAGCTGTTTCAATTGGCAGATTTAAGTGTGTAGGAGCATTCTGATTGGCTGATGATACTTTAAATTGATTGGTGCATCTGACTGCAGTATGCAAGTTGTTCAAAGTTGGCCTGTTGGTTCTGCTTTAATAACTTCAGCACCGTTTAAGCTACAGAAACCGTTCTGGTATCAAAATGTTCAGCTTCTCCTGGACATTTATGCTTTTACTTTTTCTTGTTTGTAACTTTTATGATTTTTGAAATATTCAGCCTTTTTATGATTTTTTTGCCCCATTCAAATGAATAGGGGAAACCTTCAAGTCCTTTTCAAAGCCAGGGCTTTGCAGCAAAGTTCCTGCATTTCAACAGACAAACAGACACACACACTCACTCACTCACACACAGACGCACACTCACACTCACTCACACACACTTATACACTCACACACACTCACACACACTCTCCCACACACAAACAGAGATATACACTCACACATACAGACACACACACACTCTCTCTCTCTCTCTCTCTCTCTCTCTCTCTCTCTCTCTCTCTCTCTCTCTCTCGGTTAATTCTTTTGGTAAACTAGCTAACTAGCATTTCCTCACATAGTATTTTACTAGCCACCTAGCTGCAGCGTTCCTACTTAAATCTGGCTGTGGTTAGTTTGTAACATTAGTGCTTAAAGTAGCTTGAAACTGCAAACTTGCCAACCAGAGGAGCTCAGAGTAGGACAGTTCTGCTATGTTAGATTCATGCCACAGCTGAAGTACTGCAAGGGCAAACTGGGCACATGCCCAGGGCCCTGGAGCCAATGAGGTCCTTCAGTCCTAAGACTTTTTAACAAATGTATACAATACAAATATTCTGCAGTAAAGAGCTGTTGAAAATGTATTGTGATTACATAGGGTATGTGTAGACATTGGCATCGACCTGTTTAGTTGGTCTGCAGAGCACAAACTGTCAGCAGCTGTGCTACAGTCTCATTTTCTGTGGAGGACCTGGATGTTAATGCTACGAGCTGCAACTCTTTGAGTGGTGATGAAGCACTACCAGATACTTTCATGTCAAAAAGAAAATGTTATTTTAGAGGCTTTATTAAAGATTAAGAAATCAGTAGAAAAAATAGAAGTTTGGTAAGGTTAGAAAAATGTTAAAAGGTTTAAACTGGAATATTAAAACCTTTCAGCGCTCAAGTAAAGAATAAGAATCGTAAAGATTAGGTGGGACTGTCATGAGCAGAAGTGATGTGCAAATGCAAATCATGACCCCGGTGCTGCGAGTTTAAAAGTCAGAGGATCACCAGAATCGCTGGCATTTGTCCTCCGAGGACAACGGACGTCTGCACCAAAGTTCACGGCCTTTCATCGAGTGATTGTGGAGATATCTGGAGCTGTGTTGAACTAACTGACAGGCAGGCTGATGCTGCCGATTCTTCGCCACGAACAAGTAAAATTTAATTCAACTTAATTATGCAGGGAAAAAAGGAGAACGAGCCCGTCTGTCTGCTGTCACTCTTCCAGCACGGCGACACGAGCAGTCTCTATTATTAGCTCGGCTTCGACGCTGCAGAAACTTCTAATAAAAAACATTTCACGTGCACGCTAAGAGTCTTGTGTTTCCAACAAGCCGAGCAAGAAAAGATCAAAGATTTATCCTTTTTTAATCAAAACCCACTCAGCCTCTGTGCAGTTTCTCTCAGTGCTCCTCAGACTCAGAAATACTGCTGTTGTTGCTTAGCAACCATGAAACCCATGAAAATATAATGAACAAAAGTGAGAAGATGCTGTAATCTTTGTGCTTCCTGCACTGGAAATAGCACTTATTTGACTGCCTCTGAGACGCTGCGGGTTGAACAGGACACCATCAAACACGTTGAGAGTGAGCAGAGACAGTTTCATCATGCTGGAAGCTGATGTGAAACATATGACTGCAGGTTCGTGCTTCTCCAGCAGCTCTCCGTCTCTGCTCCGGTTTACGTCACCACGGTGAAAGCTGTCCTCATCTGAAAGGTGAAAAGCATCATTTGCACGCGGGTGGTCCAGATTTCCTCATCGGAAGATTGTTGGATGGATTTTTTCCCCCCATTATTTTATGAAAATAAATGTAATAAATCAGTAAAAGGACACTAAACACATTTGTTTACCTGTATCCCAGCAGGCTGCAGTACATTAAAGCTGCATTCTTTCTAACGGCCAGAAGGGGAAACTCGTGTGGTGGTAAAACAAAAGCAGACTGCATGAACAATATACACAATAACATTATGACAATGCTGGTAACCCAAACTTCCTACGTGATTGAGTTCCTCAGTAAACATTTGAGTCAAAAGCTGGTCTGAAGTCTTCATCAGATCACAGTTGAGATTATGCTTGGTAACCATGATGCAACATGAGAAGCCTACATTATTTCTGGCAGCCAGCAGGGGGCAACATCTTTGGCTGCAGAATCTGATTATAAAGCTCGTGGGAAAGGACGTGACCTATGATTTTAGTAAGCACTTTCATTTGTTTTTCAATCACAAGTTCAGTCCAGACCGCTGAAGCCAAAAGACTGATTTCCATCTGCACTAATCCGAAACCTCCCGACACTCATGTGACCGCATGGTAAGCTGGAGGCAAGGAGCGGGCCCAGCGAGCGCAGACGTGGCGCCGATTAACACTGAATCAGTCAGGTGGGTTGCAAAGCAGCTTGCAGACGTCGAGCAGATGTGGGCGGGCTAAAGCAGCTTAAACAGCGCCCTCTGTGTCAGATCTGCTAATTGCACGTGCACAAAGATATCAGCTGAGCTAACAGCTGATGTGGGCTGGCAGTGAGATTATTTGATCTGCTGGAATTATGGCTCGACTTGGTGGCCTGAGCCAGATCTGATGCTATGCTCAGTTTTTATATATTATGGATTAAAACACGGGATTTGCTGCCTTCTGATATGTTACTATAATCATTGCTATAATATTGGACTGCATAGAGGCCTCAGTTTCTCAGTCAGAACCAATTCTTGCTTATTTATGATTTGGCTGACTTAATACGGTGTATTAAATAATTCTGAAGAAATGAACAATAACGTGCCACATGCTGAAACTATTCCACTCACTCACTGATGCTTTAACACCATAAAAGGCTGATGGATTAAGAGTTAATAAGCAAGAACCATTTCCAGCCCATTATTCCTATTTTCCCTGCTCTTTGAATTCATGCTGTGTTAACCACATCTTGACTCAACAATGGTCCCGCACTCGACACACTCACACGAGTCTGGCATAAAACAAGAACACTTTAAGTATCCGGGCAGCTCATAAATGCCAGCAGTGATGTTTTATAAGCATCTTTCATCTAAAATACAAAAGAGAAAACATGTTTTTTTTTTTCATTTCCTGACATTCTCTCAATCTTTGAAGACTTCCAATTTGTTTATATTCGTCCTGAGCCCTGAAGGAGCAATGAGCCCTGACTTTGCAGCACAATTACATCTGCAAGTTCAACTTGATGTGTATTCTGAAAATAGAAAGTAATCAGCAAGTGTTTACATGACACATCTCGATCCACTGAAGTGCCCATGAAAGGCCTAACCACCCTCTCCGAGATGAGAATGAGATTGCTTTCTGAATGAGCAAGTGTATTAAAATCTTAGAGTGATTATTTTTGACATTCAAAGAGTGTGTGTGCGTGTGTGTGTGTGTGTGTGTGTGTGTGTGTGTGTGTGTGTGTGTGTGTGTGTGATTATGATCCAGCGAGTACCCAGACATGGATTGACATGTCAGACACGGAGCCCTCGGGAAGGACAAGCTGCTAGACTGGCTCTGGGTGATGGGGAGCGTGATGGTGGGGTGATGGTGTTTGGCTTGTCAGGGCTCAACCCACATCCAAGGAACAGTCTCTACACACACACACACACACACACACACACACACACACAGCTGCTGTCTCATACACACCTAACAGAATGTGACAAGTCTGCCTCTGAACAGTGTCGCTGCCACAAAACAGAGAATTTTTCAGTATTTGTCTTTTTGTGTTTTTAGCCACACTAGCAGCATGACTCCGGGGATGGATCTCTGCGCTCTGTCCCAGCTGCTTTCTGTTACTCAAGTCGCAGTCGTGCTGTAAAAGGCTAAAACCACAGTCTGTGAGTAACTTGTGACTTTTTAAAGTTCCACTGTGGTTCTTCTGGAGCCAGAAGCGACCGTCTTTGGGCAGCAGGTTAGCATGCACGGGTCTCAGCTAATGCTGCTGAGTTAATTCAGATGGCAAGAGGCGGTAAGAGGCTCCAGGCTGTAAACATGGTTATATTTCCTATAAACGTTTCTCTTTTTAACGCCTCATGTGGTCACTGCTGTTCTGAGACAGCTTCAGCTGCTACTTGACTAAATCCTGAAGCAGAGCTCATTTTTCTGTCGGTCCGAAGGGTTTACGGTGCAGCTGGCATGTCACTGCTGCAGGAGTGCGCACGTCTGATCTCCCACCATAAACACAAGTCTGTGATCTTCACTGAACACTGCAGGACTTGATGATTTTAGGCTCGTCCATTTTTTTAATGATCCATGATTTATCTGAGTCCAGGCTGTTCAGGCACCAACACATGCCAGTGCGATGAATGTGTGTGTGTTACAGTATCTGATGCTGTGATACTAACATTGTGGGATTTCCCCACATTTCTCCCAGAAAAGTTCGGTGAAGCCTTTAACAGGATGCGCCCGTGTAGCGCTGTTGAAACAGATTTACATCACCTTCCACTTCTTCTTTTTTTGGCCGGACTCAGACTCAGCATCCTCTTGATCTGGTTTTTAAGACTCTGAAGTACTTGGACTTGTCTCGGCTATAGCTCATCGTTTTAGAGGAGAATTATTGCAGCAGAGGAGGGTTCGTGTAACACCACTATTATGTTCACTTGTGCTCCTTTCCAAGCTCAGCGCTGTCAGGATGGGTTGTAATTTATCAGTGCTGCAAATTCATGTGTCAAGGTTCACCAAAGCAGACCTCAGAACAGTCAGAAACTAGCTTTAACTGTCCCCATCATGATGTGTAACAGGTACAAACTGCCATTAACCTCCATGCACGCGCTGATCTTTGAGCCACTCTCGATGTTTGTCATCGGTCACGTCTCCGTGTTGCGTCGCTGCGCTGGACACCCGGCCGAGGACCTCACACGCTGCTGAAGGCTGTTTAGCAGAGCTCCATTTTCTAATCCAAGCTGCTCGCAGGTCTCGGGGGCGAAGGGCTGAGCGAGTCGATTGGTCTCTAAGTGGAAGACAAATTGAAGCTTGTTGAGGCGAACGAGCCAAAAATGAATGCTTTCTCTCTCTCTGGCTCGCTTGTTCTAGAAATGCAGTGATGGCTGCCCTCAGTGGGGAGACTCTGCAGCTACCAGAGACGAAACGCAGCATCAACTGCCGTCTTAAATGTTCATTCGGGGTCTCTGACCACGACCAAGTGTACACAAACACAACTGTCAACCTAACGGAGACATTTTAAAGTCACTAATTGAGATTTAAGTAAAGCTGGATGTGACTTTAACCTTTATTCACATGTGAAAGATGTATTTGTTTCTCTTGATGAACTTAAGGTATGTTTACAGTAAATTTCTTCAAAATGTCAAGTATGAGTTAATGTTGTTTCTGAACCTCCCTAACCCACATCTTATTTTGTGAATTATCAGGACTCCTGGGTTAGAGAGAGAGGCCATAACTGGCTCAAAGTATTCCTCTTAACATTAAGTGTGCACAGTGAGAAATGATGTTTTACTGATGATACGGGTCCTTAAAACGTGACGGCAGCAGACGGGCTCACCAAACATACAAACTGTGCAGTGGCTCACACACTCGCTGTACATGGAAAAGATCAGTGGTTTGATTGTGGAAGGAGACACAAACCGAGCCTCAGGAGGTCACAAAGTAGCGCACTGCGAGATAAATGGGAGGGCCGGGAAGGGCGGCCGGCATAAATCAAAGATACGGATCCAGCCCCTTTGGCGACCTCTTGGGAAATAAGGAGTAGCTGAAAGTACCTTCATGTCAGTGTGTTTGGTGATCTGCACCAACATCCCGGGTCAGGCTTTGGGTTTCACATTCCAGCCCGTGGAAGCGTGCACGTATCTAACAAACAGTCAGAGGCACCGCTGCGTCTTCTTAGAGCAAGTATCAGATTGCCACGACCATCTAGCCAATGAAGCCTGCTGACTTCCCTGTGAGGGGGAAGGGGGGGCCCAATCCAAAAAAAAAAACAAAAGCAGGTGGCCTCGGACAAGAGACGTGAAGGGGGGCTGAAAATTATAACAATCACAAAGCTCCAGTCCCACTGTTTTCCACACAGAGCCTGACGGATGCACAGACGCCCCGCTGGGCAGGAAGGAGAGGGGGGGGGATAAAAAAAGACACACGGAGCTGGAGGAGGCTCAGCTGACAAGCGCCTCTGACAAAGTGAGCGTGTCACAGCCTTCCTGCTGTTGTGTTGAATTTCTCCTGCTGTTTGATAAAATGCATATGAGCTGCCGGAGCACTTGTTGAACTCGTTTTTCTCCTTCTGAAAAGGAACGTTTGATATTCTCACTGCAAACTGCTTAAAATTAGTATAAAAGAAATGCATGCTTGCAAACCAGGAGGAGCTCATGCAAAATGTTACAGACATGTCTGCGTTACATTTGTACCTGTGGCAGGTAAAGTGCTAAACGCTTGTCTGCATCCTCAACCCCCAAATTGGACGCTTCCTATTATAACTTCAGAAATACGTAACAAATTTAAATAAAATTGGAAGACACCTTCTTGATATGGACTCAATTGATGCATGGTGTGGAAGGACTTTGTCCGGGAAAGCTCTTGAAATTGTGATAACAAATCCCGTCTCCTGCAGAATGTGGCGGCACACTGGAGGAACGCGACCTGCGTGTGGATCACGCTCACTGGCAAAGTTTTCCCAGTTTAACTAGCCTAACATCCCCGCGCTGCAGGAAACATCAGTGGGGAGAATTAGTTCTATAATATTAGATATGCAGACAGAAGTCAGTGCATCCTGTCTAATTTCATTCCTGTCTTTGTCTTCCACCACTTCATTTCCCTAATTGTTTCCACCTGTGCCGCATTACCCCTCAGTGTATAAATAGTCTCTGCTCCTTTTCCTCTCAGATCATCTGCTCACCTGTATTCCATCACTGGGCTTCTTGTCTTTGTCCCATGTGCTCTCCTGCTCTCCCAATTTGTGCTCACTTTAGTGCTCACTTTAGTTTTTGTACCTTTGTAACTTTCTTGGTCTTCCCGAGGTTAAAACAAACAGCATTCAGGATCAGTTCTGTAGCTTTCCTGCTGAAGTCCAAACGTATTCCCAAGCCTTTATGGGCTGCAGAGTCCTCTCTGTGCGGATTTAATGACTGACTTCCTCCATCGCTCCCATATTGTTACCCCACAGGACAATGCCACATATGTAACGACTTTAAGTGTTCTCTGACCCCCTGCAGCTCACCAAGCCAAAAAAAAAAAAAAAAATCTCAAAGTGGTAACAAACGTTTCCACAGAACAGCCTGTGAGGATGCTCCATAAACACTACATGTCACAATCACATGTATTAACCTGCTTCATATTTGCTATAATTACGTCATCTTCATTTGTGATAGAGTCCAGAGTAAAAACTCAAGTGCTCGAGGCTTTTAGTGCAGAGAGAGAGAGGGGCGAGCTGTTGGAGATGAAGGCCGAACGCTCCACAGTTCTTTGAGGAGTGCAAGTGACAGATGAGATTCAGCACCGGCCTCAGGAATACTCTTCATCCCATCATTTATCGTGGGCCCAAGGACAGCAGGAATGCACATATTTATTTTGCATGCAGGCACAGAGAGACACGATGTGCATAAACTGCTGTGCTGACTTTCTTGCCGTTGCGCTGCATGTGTCAGTGCTGCGTTAGCTTTTTTATTTTATTGACCTGTCTGCGGCACCGCCGCTGTGACAAATTTCTGCACATTTGTTGTACTTGGCGACTTAAGTGATTTTAATTATTCAGTGGACACAGTCTGCATATGGAGCAGAGCACTGTTATGACCATTTCTGCCAGGCTTAAATGTGGCTTCTGCTCTTTCAAACACAAAAATGGATCCGAGCTTCTGCTGAACGTCGACTGTTTGTCCTGGACATCCGATCCCCTTCCTGGACATGTGATGATGGGATATATGAATTGTAAAAATCCAGGCAATGACACTACAATAGACCAACTATGCATGCTAGTAGTAGGCTGAACCCCCTTTTGCCTTCAGAACTGCCTTCTTTGTGCCACCTTGTTCAGTAAGGTACCAGAAACATGTGACCCTGCTGGCAGCAGCAGCCATCAGAAAATGGGAACACTGTGGTCACAAAGGGATGGGCGTGGCCACCAACAATACTCATGTACGCTGTGGCACTTAAATGAATCAAATTCATACTAAGGGGCCTAAAGTTTGCCAAGAAAATATCCCCCACAGCATTACAACACCACCACCGCCACCAGCAGCAGCAGCAGCAGCAGCAGCCTGAACCGCTGATAGAAGGCAGGATGGATCCATGCTTTCATGTTGTTTATACCAAATCCCCATCATCCAGATGTGCCAGCAGAAATCAAGACTTAGACCAGGAGGTGTTTTTCCAGTTTTCTGTTTCTGCAGCCTCCGTTTCCTGTTCTTAGCCAACAGGAGCAGGTCATCCTGACCAGTGGCGAATCCATCGGGGCCCTAGGCAAAAATTCACAGGGGGGCCCTCCAACCAGTTTTACATTATGTTATAAAAAACAAATTAAATAAATAATATCAGTGTGAGTAGTTTATATCAATGTGAGGGTTTTTGTTGACTGAAATCTGAACAGGAATCAGTTGTAAGTGGAATTCTGAACTTACAGCTGGAATTATCAGCATCTGGAGGAGACGCCTCATCCTTCTCTTGTGCTGCTGGAGGCACAAACTTCAGTAATGATTCGGATAATAAATGATTATAAGATACTTACACAAGACACGTGATGATAGTGTGAAATTAAAAAGCTTTCACATTATAAAATATAGAATTCCTGAAATTTGACTTCGGAATGTTTTCTTGGGAAAAGTGTTGATTATAGTTCAAACACAGAGGATTAAACGGATGTGCTGGAGCAGATATGGAAACCACACCGCTCATACAACACGGTAACACGCTTTGGTAACACGTCTGCGTGTCTTTGCACCGAAATTTCATAGCTTAGCATTCACAGCTGAACAGTTAGCTCTGTCAGACACACAAAAAAATAAAAAAAAGAGCCAATTTCACGCTCGAACTCACAGCGTTACTGATGTCCTACAAAAAACCAGGTCAAACATGACTGTGGAAATGCCAGAGACCGCGTTTATTTGCCCAAGACCCAGCTGACTGCTGCTAAAGTGTTAACAGCGTCACTGCTAGCTTCTGTGCTCTCTCAGCGGTGACCGGCTCTGGCTCTCGGCCCCACGCGCTCGACTTGGTCACATGACTGTCGGCAGAGACGGTCACACCAGGCCGCTCTGCTAGCTACGCTAATTAACGTTAAATGTCAAAGTAAACAAAAGAAATAATGTTCGCGGGAGTTACACTGCTACTGCTTCCTGCTTCCACTCCCACTCGTCATCAGCAGTCACTGGGTTTGATTCAATGGGTGATAAATGGGACTTGCAGTGGGAGTGAGTGGGGTCAGGTGTGGCCTTCTTAGGGAGCTCAGGACCGTCATTGCAAACTTCGCCGCTGCTGTAGTTTAAAGTTTTCAGCCCTCGGCTGCCTGCCCTGCAGCATCGCTGCTTTTGACCATCTCTGCATGACTAAATGTGCTGAACTGCTGCCACACGAGTTGCTAATGAAGTGGCCGGTGAGTTTATAAAAACAACCTGCAAGAATCGGTATGATTAGCTGCTTATAAATAACCATAAACTATAGTTACAGGCATTAGGTCTGAATTTTTGTGTAACACTTCTGAAGTCACAACACATGCAGGTGTACCGCACATCAGCCTTTCAGTGGTGCGATACTCAGGCCGTGTTACTGCCTAGCTACATTGTTACACAAAGAAGATAACACGATAGCAGCAGATAACAACAGTTTGTCTACATCAAACAAATAGGACATATGGACACTGTGACTCAGACAGTTTGGTCGATGCATTTGTGTTCATGCAGGCACAAAATTGGTCCGCTGTGAAGCGGTTAAAGCAGCGAGTCACTGGACAACTGGACATCTACATTCACCGCCATCCACCCCGAGGTTAATATACGTGCACCTGTTTTCATGTGACCTGCTGTCCACATTTAGGTCACGTGAAGGCACAAGCTCAGGCCTGGAGCTCGGCCTGTCTTCCTTAATGAGCATCCACCCACAGTGGCGTTAGTAATACTGCGCATTCATTAAACTGTGGTCACAGTTAAGTTAGAAGCAGAAACCTTCTGAAATCCTCCGAACATCTGATATCTGTTCTCCCAACCTGAGTGTGCCAGCAGAAATATTTCACTTCTCCGAGTAATGTTTGTTAAACTCAAACACACCCCATCTGCAGTAAATGAGAGGAAACTGGGAAGGCAGTACCCATTAAGGCATGCTGCTCACTCTCTGTGTTCATTAAATCATTTTTCAGTGGGCACTTTGTTAGTTGTGCTACAGCACGCTCTATGAATACAGAGCAGTCACATACCTGTGTGCTTTAATAGCGATAAAAATCGATGGAAATGTTTTAACCTTGAAGCCAGACTGGTGAAATGAGCATAAATCCCAGTCGCTAAAGCTCTCCCGGTCCTGTCACTCTGTAATCTTCTGCCAAACTTATGAAATCTAAATTTGGAAAGCAGTGAGAGGACAATGGGTTCATTCGCTGTGGAAAAGAAAGGAAGCTTAAAGAGACTGTAAGACTACACTCGCAGCACGCTCGTCATCTCCGTCGCCATCTGATGAGCTGATTTAAAATCTCATTTCTCTTCATCTGAGGGGAAGCAAGAAAATGATGTGTGCCGTAACGTGGACGAATGGAGTAACTGCTGCACCTGTGGAGGCACAGGTTCTTCTGCAGACATCAACCTCAGCAGGGAATTGGACTCGTGGAGGGGCTGTTTGGTTTGGGGATCAGATCTCACCTTGAGCTGTCTTCCTTTAGGCTAAGGTTAGCAGCGCCAAGTAATCACATTTGGTTTCACCAACCAGTGGGTGAGATCAGAGCGGCTGTGCTAGCTGTTCAAATTACTTAAGTTGTGCATAATACAAAATGCTCTTTTTGACACGTTGGCCGAGCAGGTTGGACCCGAGACGCAGAGGAGACAGTTCTCGTTTAAGAAAGTTACGGTGGCAGGGGCGAGTGCAGACTGGGGTGATCCGTGGGGCTGGCAGGCGGAGGCTGGATAGGGGGCGGCCAAGAATGGTCTGTGATTCCGAGGATATGACGTGGAGAAAAGGAGGAAAGTGGTGAAGCAGGAGAGGACGAGGTTACAGGCAGGCAAACAAGACAGCTACATGAAAGACCAGCTCGCTGGACTACCCACATGGAGGCTGTGCAACCTGGCTGAGAGTCTGCGTCTCAGCCACTCCTAAATACTCCAGGTCTTGATTGATAACCAGCCACAGGTGTGGGAACACAACCGTCCACCCACCGGAGCACCTGGAAACAGACAGACACGCCCACATACCACCCACCCAGCCCGAGCCATGACAACTTTGTGTTATGCTGTGTTTTATCAGTTAATGGTACAAAGCAAAGATCGCTCCTGTATTAAAACATCCTCATGCATGCTCATTCATTATGTCACTGTGTACAGTCAGGTGGCAAAGACAGCTTTTTGTAAACACCAGACGAATGCATAATAAATACACATATTTCTTCTTCTTTGCAAGCTAAAGTAATAAATTACAGCCACTACTAGTATCACTGCTTAACACTTATTTACAGATACGCATACCAACACAGCCCAAAGCACAACTGCACTAAAAATTGTTTAGCAACATTTATTTACAAACAGTAATCAATATGTAGACGTAACATAGCTACAATCAAATCAGCTGCTACACATTATGTATAATGTGGATTTGAGTGTTATAATAATAATAATAATTCCCCAAAATTATATAGATGCTGATAATCCTGGTACCCTAAGGAGTTTTTAAAGTAAGCTCCATCCAGATGAACATGTTTAGGAGGCGTGAGGGACCAGACGTACATACGATCATTACAGTGAGGCACTCAGCTGTGCAGGGTGCTGGTCTCTCAGTTACAGTACATGAAACGGGGCAACAGACTAATGTAGGACAGTCTCATCATTATTCTGGCAGATGCTAAGTTGTTAGCTCAGTTTCAGTGTGAGCGGCTCCTCATTGATCACATTCACTTTCAAATGATGGCTATTAACACTCATCACTATGCTCGAGAACAGGTGACGTCACAATGGCCGCGTCCATGTTTTATATTGTGTGTCTATGGTCATGTGACGTAGCCTAAAGTCAGCATTTTACTATCTTTAACTTACTCTGTGTTTAGTACAAGCTGCCGGACAAATGAGGCTTAATTAAAAAGATATAAAGTTAGCATTTTACTGAAAATGAAAAAACAAAAGCGCTCTGTAGCGCTCTGCGCTCAACTGTGGATACAGAGGCGGTGATTTCAGACACAACCAATGTTGTGTGTTTAATTTCCCTGCAGCTGCTCCCCCAGGCCCCGGCTTCCTGTGTTATGTAAGGGTTAAACAAGACGGCACAAGATGTGCTGCCTGCGTGTGTGTTTGTGTGTTAACATAGCATGCTTCCTCGGCTCTGTTATTGTGTGTTTGTGCGTTCACATCCATATGTCACTGCCTTTTTCCCCTCCGTGTGTCTCCACACGACGGATCCATCAGCTGCTCTCCCGCATGAAGGCAGGCGCGGGGTGGAAGGGGGGAGGCGCGGTGCTTTGCAGTGGGTGCACTTGTGCCTGTTGCTAGGCGAGAGCCGCCACCGGGGCTGCCTCCGCAGCCAATCACGACAATGCAGGAGAGCCCCGCACCAATGAGGCGGCTCAGCGAGGCGGTGGGCCGACGCTCAGGTTCTTCTTCATGGAGTTTTTTCCACTGATTTCTCAATGGGGTTATTTTGTGTCGGACATCAAAGCAAGTGTCTGGAGTTATTTTCAGCCCCCCTGCCTTTTGTTGTAGCAGCAGTGGCGTCAAGTTCTTTGTTGTGGGCCGTTAACGATGACGCCTCCTCACAGGAACGCTCTGCGGAGTCTTAGAATGATTATTAATTATGTAAATTAGGCGTACCTGCTCTCACACGCCTGCTGTCCAAATATATTTACAGTTTGATGCTGCCGCTCAAAGAGGTTGAGCGCCTATACTTAATTTTATTCTATATAAATCATAAAAAATATTTTTACATCTTAAAAAAATAAGTACAGATGATGTGCTGGTGGTCACTAATGGCTTCATTTGTGGATATTTAAAATTCTGGAATTTTTTTTAATGCATTTTGATTCATTGAAAAAGCACCTTTCAGTCTGGAATTGTAAGAAAAATGCTCAATTTACGTTTGTACAACTACAGGAGCTCCAGCATCTTTAACATACCCCTAAATTAAGAAAACAATAGTTCTGACATCGGCTTTGTTTTAATGCCAGTTACAGTCAGTTTCTCTGTTTTCTACCATCCTGCTGACAGCTCCACACACAGCGCATCAAATAAGCAGCCAAGCACAGAGAGGAAGAGATGAGGTTTGCACCTCTGTGAACTTGGTTTAAAAAAAAAAAAAACATTGTTCAAATATGCCAAAAAATAACAAAAATGCATAAGTGCACTCAGAGCGCTGTCAGGCAGAATGCACTGTAGATTAATGAGTTAATATTTTAATGGTGGTTTAAATCTCAATCACTTCCTGTTCATTTATGAGCAAAAACGTCGGTGCATTGTTAAAGAATGTGCAGTTCTCATGTTTACAAAATGATGTTTACGTACACGTTTTCCCTCTGATCCAGCGCTGTTTACTGATCGAGGTTGTTTCAGTGTGAGTTGGCAAGTTTCCACCTATTTTCTGCAGAAATGTTTGCATTTCTTAAATATATTTAAACAAAATGATATAGTAGCATCTATTTTTGGCTGCGCCCTTATTGATAAGGGGTCTTCACGGCGGGTAGCTCTGCATTTGGAAGACTTTTACATAGGATACCCTTCTTGATGCAACCCCCAAAGGGATGCGTGTCTTTCACTCGTTAGGTAAATGTGTAAACCGCACCACTATGAAGCCATAAAAGCTCCAAAATAAATAAATAAAAATAACACCCATAAACTCATGTGTAATGTCTCCTTCCAGAAACAGTGACCCAGTTACTTCTGTCAGAATTGGCAGTCTATAAAAGATGGATGCAGCTCCTGGGTGCAAGAAGTGAAGTCAGGACAGGAGTACCTTAGACCTGCATTCTTTCTAATGGCCAACAGGGGGCAACTCCAAAATGGTGCAGACCATGCTTCTTTCAGGCTGATGCATGAAACTGCTCACAGATTTTTTTTGGCACTCTGATCTCCAAAAGGTAGGTACCACTTAGCTGTCTTGTAATCAAGGTAAGACACATAATTCTGCAGCCAGTGTCTCTAAACCTGTGCAGCTCACACCAAAACAGCTCCACAGGAAGGAAGGAGGAATAATATGCAAATTAGATTTGGTGTTGAGCTGTCCCTAAAATTTGCCAAAGACACAGAGTCTAGATTACTGCCAAATAAGAAGACCCCAGCAGAGGTTCACACTCAGTCATCTGGATGGAAATCCATCAAACAATGTACCCGTGAAGCTGTCTGAACGGGAACGCGTTAAACGTATCAACGAGTCTAGTTCGGGAGAGTAAATATTTCACATCAGCTCCACCAGCGGGCAGGCTTCATGGATATTTGTGTTCTGGCGTGCGAGCATCCTCAACGACAGGAGAACACATCCTGTAATTATTTTCAGCAGTCATCTCTCGCCGTATTTTTCCACCATTGTTCATTTCCTGTGGAGTGAGTCTAACCACCGTCCTCGTTCCATCAGCGGGAAGTGAGCACCAGAGCTAAACTCGCTTTAAATATTCAACACGTTATGTAAGGTTACGCAAGAACGATGGAGACTGGGGAAACATGAGGGAGATCATGGGAAGCACTGAATATTTTAAGAATGCCCTCATGCTTCACTTGCTCCGAGACAGGGCTAAAAATGTGGCAAAAGCACATTTACTCAACACTGCCTGTACTTATTCCTATAATAATAATAATAATAATAATAAAAATAACACTTCTGACACAGTTGTGTGAAGTGTGTGTTGTATTGGCGGTCTGTCTTTTATGATGGTCTTTCTGTACCAAAGACAAATCCCAGTGCGTGTTTCTCAAATGTGAGTATGATTGACTTTGTACTAAAACCTTAAGTTAATACACTTAAATAAAAATTATATATATATATATATTTTTTTTAAATTTAATTTTATTTTATTTTTTGGCCCAAAATGAGCCTTTGATGGGTGACTGCTCATGTAAGTACATTTGGGCCACATGTAGTTAAGATAATGAGGTCTAAGTTACCATCAGTGATAGCACCAACCCTAACCCTGATTCTAACCCTGATCCTAACCCTGATTCTAACCCTGATTCTAACCCTGATCCTAACCCTGATTCTAACCCTGATCCTAACCCTGATCCTAACCCTGATTCTAACCCTGATCCTAACCCTGATCCTAACCCTGATCCTAACCCTGATTCTAACCCTGATCCTAACCCTGATCCTAACCCTGATTCTAACCCTAACTGTAAGCCGAAGCAATTCAAATTTTATCTCCACTTCCAGGTCCTCTGCTCGGGCATGTCCAGGTGGACTCTGGCTTGGCTGCTGTTTTTAGAGACCCCCTTTTTGACAGCATGAACTCTGAAATTGTTTGAAACACATTTGAAATGTGTGCAGCGGGTCGCTGCTGTTGATGAGAGCCGGGTTTCCGGCTGCAACTGAGCAGCTTTCAGAGGAAGAGGCTTCATGTCCGGTGAGGAGTGAGACCAGGAGAATCACTGTAACATCCTGAAGTGTGTGTGTGAGGGAGAATATGAACCTGAGCCGTGGAACGCGGTGAAAACGTTTTTTTGGCCAACCAACACCAACACAGTCTTCACTCACCACTGTTCGTGAGACACGCCTCACCGTGCCTTTGTTGGCTTCTAAAGCTACTCTCGGCCGCGCGCTCGTCACGATGGGCTGCCCCAGCAGGAGATTTGATTTGGCAGAATTTTGCAGTGGATGTCGTCACTGACGCAGCCCCACGGGGGATCTGCGTCTCACCGGAAAGGGAACCAGTGACGCTTGGCAAGCGAATGTGTAAACCACTGCAGTATGCAGCCACCTTTGCCAACAAATTTTAAGATACTGGAAGAGATGCATGCAGAATATTTGGATCTCACTGCAAACTGTTGTACAGTTGCAGTTCAAACAGTACTTCAGTACGTTAGCACTTCAGCAAAGGTAATTCTATATTTAATGACTAATACAATAGAGGATAAATGTGTAATCAGGAATAATTACTCAGTGCACATTAACCACTGAAAAATATCACTTTATTAATTCCCTGCAGGAGGAATAATGAGTTAAGCTGCTCCTCACTTTACTTTTGGTACAGAGAGCAGCTCTAGACCAGCGTATGCCCCCCCCCCCCCCCCTTTAACCGTAATGTATATTAATGCAAACTGAAGATATGATTGTTGGATCCAAAGTGTGATTGCTGTGGTTTGAAGGTGCTGGCAGCTGTTACAGCGACCGGCAGGGAGAATAAAGTGATTATAAAGAAATACACAGTATCAGGGAGTTAATGACAGACGGGCTCGTTTATATTTTAAAGTGATTCAAAGATTACCTGAAGGAGTCGTTCTTAAAATGGTATATGGAAATGAAAGCTTTAATTTCATAAAGTGCCATTTAGCTGTAATGAAAAAGTGTGTGTTAATGCGGCGGATGAAGAGCTGCGGTCCAGAATCAGGAAGTGACACCAGCTTATTGCGGCGTGATTGACAGCGCGGGATAAAAGCTAACTGTGGCACTTCATAAAGGAGCTGCTTAACAGCCCGAAGCTTTAATATATGGCTCGTAAAATCAGAGCAGTTTACAGAGAGGGAATCACACCGCTTTAAGAGAAATTAATTGATATTAAGAAGTATTTGCAGAAACTTTTTACAGTAATTAAATCAGAGCAGAGTCAGTGCGAATGGAGCGATGCTGCTTGCTGCTGTTTGTTTGCTGCTGTTTGTTTGCTGCACAGTTTGTCATCGTTTGCATAAAATAGTTCGGTAAATGTAATTAAATCAGTTTCTATGTTGACCTGCCTTTTCCAAATGTGCCTAAAAGCAATAATCATCACATTTCTAGTTAAACAAAAATGCAGCATGCAAACATTCGGGACCACTTTAGTCAAACGATGACAAAAGCAGGACCCTGCCAGCCCGATCCGCCTGATCCTCCTTTGCTTCGAGTGCCACGAACAACAAATGCAGGAAGAGTTTGAGTGAAATTGAGCTCAGGGTTTCATTTGTGAGACACGTACAGCCTCACAGAGCTGCAGCAATGAAACGGTGCGAACACAACGCCGCAGAGACGGGAAGAAGTGACGTTCCCGGGCACTTTGAAGGGAGCGAGAGCAGAAATAAAAGATGCAGCAGACAAAATGCATCATATTGAAGTTTAAGCTCATCAGCGCAGGATCTTCTTCAGAAGCTGCGCCCGTGAGCTGAACAGACTGAGAGAGATTAAAAATATAAAGAATCGCACTTGGATTGATGAGCGAAAGCTTTTCCTGACTGCACGTTTTCCTCACAGAAATACAAAAGATCTGCACACACACACACAAAAATGCAGATACGCAACAAAAGATCATCTTAAGACTGACTCTGAAGGACGTGTTGCTGCCAGTTTGAAAGATCCACCTTTTCTGTCTCGTGAGCCACACGCTGTTTATTTGATTGACTTATTCCAGCACACATACTGTAGCTGTTGTCATATTACACAACATACCTCTTCCATGTTCATCCAAAAAGCAGCACCACTGAAATATATCAAGTTGTTGTTTCTAAAGTGTTACAGTAGATCCCTCTCTCTCTGTCCCCTGAGCTAACACATGATCACCATCACAGGACTGTCTAGTAACAGATCACCCCGACAGCTACCGAGCCGAGACGCCGGCAGATCCGACACATTTGGTCCCAAGGACCCCCGATTGTGGGTATCCACCAGTCGAGAGGATCTGACTGATCTTCCACAAAGCCTCGCCTCCATCTAGCTCCGTGTCTGTCTCTCTGATCCTCCCCCACACACCTAGCTTTGAAAAGCTGAGAGATGGAGGCTAGGTAAGGACCTTCTCACAGTCAGCGAGCTAAATGACACAGACTCTTTGAAACCAGTGCTCGCGCAGTTCTCCACACAGGCTTCAAAGAGCAGTCGCATCGAAGGGGAAGAAACAAAAGGATCCGCGCGAGCGGCTGAGAGGGACAAACTGAGAGCTTCTTGGTGTGAGAGCAGAAAAATCAGCACCTTGTCCTCATGTTCTGACCTGTGGTTGGGCCGGCTGAGAGGCAGCAGTGCAGGTGGTGCAGAAAGCCAGCAAAAACCATTATAGAACAGAGATGTCAGCCCATAATCCTCCATAGAAATCTGTATTGGCCACATCTCTGATGCTCTAAGCTCACACACAGCTTCTAACCCCGTCAGCTATCCAGCTTTACAGAGTACCTGTCTTTGCTTGTCTACGAGCAGCTGGGGAAATTAGGCAAGAACCTGCATGGGTATTATTGATTTTGACGAACTCGATCACATTACTGCATCCGGTGCAACCGATGCACCGACACCGGAGACCCCGGATGCTGGCGATACGTGGACAAAACAAATCGAGGAGGACCTGAAGATTCACCAACTTGACCTCAAACAAGCGAAGACCAAAGCCAAGGACAAGTGTTCACAAGCACAGTGCAGAACGTGCTTCAGGCTTTGCTCAGTGGACTTAAGGCAGGGGAAGCCCACCCTGCACCCTGCAATTCAAGCCTTGAACCACACAAACCAAACAACCAGAGACCAACACGTCTCCAAAATCTAACACGCTGCTGTGATGTTCTTCAGTTTGAATTACTAAGTTGGTCTTGAATTTCATTCTAAGTAGCATTTTTTGAGGCTTAAATCTAAGTTAAGCCACAGGAACCGGAATAAAGTGAAATAAGGAACCGGGATCCATCAGATCAAAGTAAGTCCGGGAAGGACTGAAAATAAGACACGAATTTTGTACTTTTACGGTTTTTGAGGGTTTCTTGTTTCATCAGATTTGTTCTCCTTCTGCTCCCAGCTCATTGCTGTGTCACTGACATTTAGAGTCATCCTGCCTGAAGTCTGACAGCTTTTTGAATCTGTAATTATTCCATGTCTGACTTCTCTTCCTGACAGGAATTGATGGACTGGATTTCAAGAGAAAATAGCAGCAGAGAAAAAAGATGCATTTTTCTTCATTGTTCCCTGTTGTCATCCAGTTTTCACCCTCTGAACCTTTGCAGTGTGTGTGTGTGTGTGCGTGTGTGTGTGTGTGTGTGTGTGTGTAAAGGTCAGCGCGTCTGCTTCTGAGCATTTTAATATTTCTGACAGACAGAGACAGCCTCGGCTCCGCGAGTGTTTTCAAATAAAAACTAAAATAGAAACATGAGGATGCATCGAGCTGTTGAAAGGCTGCTAGTTCAGTGGAACAAAGAAGCGATGTGTGGGCGGGTGGGTGAGCGTCCCAGGGTCGAAATGACTTCTGAAACAGTGACAAAGTGTGCGTTTCAAATTAGTTTTGATGTCATCGAGAGGCCACGGGATGGGTTCACACCAGAAGGAACTGCTGTCATTATGATGAGTGAACAGCAGCTCTCGTCCCAGCTCACGTTCACCATGAAGAGGCCAATCACTGAGCATCGCTCACTCTTACCCACAACTCAGCACTCAGAGAGGGATGTCATAAAAAGGGCTGGCTCTGTCTATGACCCAGTGCAGGTGGAGGGGGACAGGAGGATGCACCCATACAGGGAACGACTCCCGCCCCATATAAATATATAAATATATAAAGATGATGTTCTTTCTCTCTGTGTTCAGAAGGAAATAGTTCCCACATTAATCTGCTCACAGCTGTGTTATTTTATTTTCATGATTTTTAAACACTCACTGCTGCTGATTTTTTTTCTTTTATTATCAAATCATTTAATTCCGTTACATTCATCAAAGGCAGAAGTTTGTACAGACAATATCTGCCAAACTGGATCCTCACATGAAAACAGGATAAATATCAGAGGACCAACAGGAAACATGCATGTTTGAGTCTTTCCTGAACCCTTGTTATGATCTTTATTCTGCTGCTTTCTCTCCGTCACTGACTCTGCTGAACTTCACCTTTCACTTACCTGTCACCCCCGTATACAGTCCCGTGTGTTTCTGAGCTTCCCAGCAGGTTCTGACTGCTTGTGCTTGTTTTGGACTCCACCTTCACTTTCAGTCAGGAATGATCTGCCAGTCAGAGTGCTGTGTTTTTGGATCTGTGTTTTTGGGTCTGTGTTTTTGGGTCTGTGTTTTTTCTGTGCTCAGTATTAATGTAACAAAGTCCTTCGTTTCACCAGCAACAGCAAACGGCGATTGAAAACATTGTTGTGCATAAATAGCTCAGTAATTACTTGTGAAATTGGCAGTTGTGAATCTATTAATGTGAAGTTGCTCTAAAGTGCACTTAATTTTCATATTATCCAGAAAGGGTACTTCCACGTGCATGCATGATGAATGCTGGCCTGGCTGATACGGAGCGACCCGCCTTTGAAGAACAGAACTCTGTAGATTTGCTTCTCCCTTTGCCAGATCACACCGTTGGTTTTCGTGTGTCCTTCTGCTCCTTCTGGATTTTCTGCTTTTGTCATCATTTGTTGACTTTGCCTCCTCCAGGTGCTCTCATCACCTTCAGACCTAAAATAATTCTTATTTATCTCATGCTTGGTGCGCGCCCTCAGACCGTCCTCCATCTGAAACGAGCTGTTTTTGCTCTCCTTCCTCCTGTCTGTGTCTGTGCGATGGTGTGAGTCACATTAGGTGAGTGCGGAGTCAAAAACCTGCCTTTGACTGAGAGACATGACAGGCTGCTTTCTGTTCTCCAATCAGTTTTTGCCATCTTTCACAACTTGCATGATGTCATCAGGAAGGAGGCGAAATTCCGGGGAAAGCAATGCCAACCATCTCGTTCCAGCTTGCTAACAAATCAGTCAGAGCTGGCATAAAAAAAGCAAACACTGGAAATATGAGCATGTATGTTAATATCTTCACCACTTTCTAATAAAATCGTGAAACTTTGTTCGTGTAAAACGTGTTGAGTCTGGTCTCTGTTCAACTTTATTTGGGTTAAACATCGTGAAGCTTTGTTCTGGCTTCACGGGATCAGCCTGTGCAGTTCCTGTTTCTCTGCACCTTATCTGGCCTTGTTGTGGCCTCAGTAAAGGTGTGGGGAAGGTGAGAAATGTCACCTGAACAGGTGTAAATCACAGCAGTGATATGATGTCTTTGATTTACTGCCTGTCACTCCCTGTGAGGAGGAAGAGATAAAGGCATCAATCATTACCTCTGGGCAAGAGTTCAGCTGCTTGTCCTCTTTCAGGTACCCCCATCCATATTTTCCTTTTCTGCGTGATTAGGTGGTGACATCGTTGCTCAGCAGGAGTGCCGTGACCTCGCAGACAGCATGTAGGTGGCCCCGAGTTATCTCTATCAACTCGATCATCTCCAGCAGCCGCACAGAGCGCCCTCAGGCTGCGAGCACCGGCACAACTTCACATCGTGCGCCCACACTTTTTTAGATCCTGGCGTCTGGAGTCAAAGAGGAAACTGCTCTGCTTTCTGAAAAAAAATTAATCTAAAATTATACAAAATTGTGTGATTCACAACATTTAGGATGCTAAAATCAGAAAAAGCGGTGATTTTTTTCTTTATTGATCATTTAATCAATACTAATTGATGCCAGTGAGTTGGTTGAAATGGACCGATGTAGCCAGATTCTTCAGGCTCGGCGTGCACTCACAGAAAAAAGGGGGAAATCTAACATGTTATTTTAATCTTTTCCTGCACCATACGGACCTCAGAGCTGCTAGAGAGCGACGTGGCACGCAAAGAATTCTGTAACAGCAAAAACCGGAAGAAGAAGCTTTTTTTTAAATCTTATTTTTGGCAAAATCAGCAAACTTTCTTAGCATTTTTTGACCGGTGAGTCTCTATATACAGTTTGTATGTCCTGGTAATCATTAAAATTAAAGCTATTCGGAGAAAACTTCAAAATAAATGAAAATAAGTGTCCAGAAGAGCTTCGAGATGGTTACTGAGTGGTGAGATTTGCTTCTAGAGGGACTGCAATGAACCAGATTCTGAGCTGCATGGGACCATGACACGCCCATGTTTTCAGTATGTTACATATAAAAAAAAGAAGCCATGTTTATGACTAACTCATTCATCTTATAGCGGCCTGCACCCCTCATCGCTGCATTCAGCCCTCACTAAACTGACTGTTGCACCTGCAGCAGCTTTCTGTGCACACGCTGCTGCTGCTGCTGCTGCTGCTGCTGCTGCTGACTGGTTTAATTGGTTCAATCACATCATAATGATGCTCAGAGGTTTCAGACTGAATGTGCTTTGTGAAGAGCAAAAAAAGACTGTCAGACTTGTGAGAGTTGATATGTTGGACTTGTTCACTCGTAGTTGGTTATTTGCAAACCCAGAGTTGTGTTTTGTTCCGCTGCGCTGTGAGAAACAACGAGACGAAGCATCGGGGCTTCTGTTTCCTGTCTGCATGTCTGCAAACCAAACGAAGCCGTTTGGAGTGTCCCTGCTGGATTGCTTCATGCAGTCAGCAGCTTCTGTGCTTCACTTGGTCACTTTTAGCCTCCAGGCTATAAAAGGTGGTTCATTGGTTGGTTTCTCTGCAGCTGTTACTCAAGCTTTCATCCTCTTCTTTTATTATTCATTAAACTGTTGGGTCATAAAATATTAGGAAACAGGGTTTCAGAGCCTGATGTGACATCTTGACATGAAACAAGTAATATTTATTATTTTCAGAGACGTTTCTTATATTTGACTGCAAACAGTCTTCAGAGGCTGGTGCATCCATCACCAGTCTAACCCAAATTTCACACGTCCTTAAAATGAGTCTGTTCTTGTCTAACACTTAAGAAACAAAGTGGGCTCTAACTCTGCGTACCATGAATGCCTTTGCACAGATTTGCCTGCATGATTTTGCCCATAATCGCGGTAGAGGTCAGGCAACCCGCAATTTAATAGGAGAGCCTGTCGTACAGTATGTGCACAGAGAAGTGTTTGGAAATGTGTGCATTAGAAACTATCTGTTCCTGTGGGCTCTGGTTTATGGGTGCTGTACGCTGCACGTTGCATGTAGGTATTTATGATGTTGTTAATAATCAACCAGGAGTTTACTCAGAGTGCGGTTGCTTAAAACTGAGATGAAGATCAACATTTCATGAGAAATCGGTGCAGAAATCCTGCACTGATTCATACTTTAATGAATGTGATGCATGAAAGGTTTTTGGTGGCTGGGACATCTACAGGTTCAATTGTATCATTCTGCTGTAATTTCCTACCTATAAAGCCTATATAAGTACAATCAGTATTACTTTGTTCTCTAAGCCTGGTTGTGGATAGCTTATTAAAGCTTTATTAAGGTATGCACCCCCTGTTGGCCATTAGAGAGAATGCAGGTTTAAGATACTTCAGCACTGGCTTCACTGGTCTAACCTTATAACGTCTTCTTACACAGCAGTCTGCTGCGTGGCCATTTATCAGCCTTGAAACATGTGTATGTGTAGTTTTTCCTCAGGCCACACCCCCAGCACGCTCAGGTGCACTGCGGGCTGCAGGTGTGACTCTGATGTGTCTGAAGTGCATAAAAAAAAAATCGTCTCGCACACGATCCTCAAGTCAGTTTCGTACATTTTATTACTGTTGCACCATTTATACAAGTACATATAATTTTGAATGCATCAATTTCCATATCTTTTTGTTGGTTCGCTTGAACGTGTGGTGTGGAAGCAGCAGTGGTGAAACATGGGATGAAAATACCAACTGTAGTTGCCATGGATGCAGACTGAAAAATCATTATTATTTTTTTTTTTTCCACTTGACCAAAAAGACAGGACTACAGGTTCACCCAACCACGGACATGCAAGTTACTGAGTCAAGAGAGGAAGAAAAACTGAGCCAAGTGACACGCGGCGCTCCTCAAGTGTTTGTTTCTGCTACGGTTTGACGAGTGCTGGGAGGAAAACGCTGAACGTCACATGGATGGAACTGAAAAGTTGGCAGATGGATGGCTGAGATGACTATA
>JAVDPK010001503.1:657354-667799 GCA_034780415.1 Cichlasoma orientale
GCGCAATACTGGGAACAGCTAAGATACTGCGCAGGACCCTCAAGCTCCCAGGCCTCTGGTAGAAGACCCGAGCTTGAAGGGCAAAAAGACCGCCCGTAGGGGCGAGCTGGGATTATATATATTTATATATATAAACTGCATTCTTTTTATGGCCAGCAGAAGGTGACCCCTCTGGTCTCAAAGACTTGTTCTGTACCCTCAGTAAATACTTTCCTGACAGGTTTTTGGGCTCAACTGTTATTATAAAGTCAAACAAAATACAACATAAAGTTCACTTTGTAAGCTATGGTCCTGACTGGAGTAGAATAAAAAAGAATATGCTCATTGGCTAACAATTTAAAACACCTAAATCATGATTGCAAACACTCTGCTGAAGGCATCACAGCGGGACTTTAACCAGTCGGTGACATAAAATCTATTTCAAGAAAACATATGGTTTAAACTGGAGATATAATAGTAACAACAGTAACAGAAAAGAAAAAGAAAAAACAAGTCCTCGCCGAGGTCATTCTAGCTCACCAAAACCAGGTATAAAATAGGTATAAAAAAATAAATCAGTTTACTGAAAATAAAAATACACGCTGGACTTTAGGGAAAAATAATATAATTGAAACAATTTCACCTTTTCTTTTTTTATGAATGACTTGGGTAAAAACATTCAAAACGTTCAAGCAAAAATACACCTCTATGCTGATGACACTGTCAAAAATACTCATGCTCCATTTATAGTACAGAAAGTGCAAGAAGCAGAATTTAAAACTGAATTTTAATGCTCACAAAACAAAATATATGGTCTTCTCAAAAGCTCAGTTAAAGGAGCTTTATGACTTAAATTACACTGTGAATCTCATCAGTATACTCAAAGTGATGATGGATTTTCACGTTTAACGTCAAAAAAAATAAACTTGTGTATGCTTCTTTTCCGCCTTCTCTATTTTGGGCATGAGATTCATTGTAGAAGGATCTAAACTTAAACATGTTTATATTTATACTTGAATTCAAATGCATTAAAAAGAATGTGGTGAAGGAAGAGTGTGGTTGTTTTTCTCTAAACACCACTAGTATTTTATTTCTGGGTATTTGTTTAGCTTTTTGTATATGTTCTATATTCTGTTGTAGTTGTTGCATTTTTCTAACATTTTGTGAGTTTGTGTGTCTGCTACTGTGGCGAGGTCTCTCTTGGAAAAGAGATTTTAATCTCTGTCTGCTTCCTTCCAGTCTGACTTTGGAGTTTTGTTTAAATTTGCCAACACAACCAACGCGAGGAGGCCTTGATGCATTAGGAGACGTGGACATTCACATCATGTCAAATGAACTAATAAAAATGTGCTAAAACTACTGAAACTAAACTGAATTCAAAACAAAAACTGAAGCTGAAGTTTCAAGTTTGGGATTATTACTCGTTACGACTTCTGTACTTGAGTCTGTGTTTATTTTGTCAGCAGAGAGTGGATCAGTCTGGATTTCAAACTCAAGCAGGATGCGATCTAAACAAAATCATCACTTTGTTCTGGAGAGCAGTTTAATTACCCAGAGTACACACAAACTGCCCACTGCTTATTCTGGCCTCAGGCTGAACACGCGCGCGCGCAAACATGTGCATTGAAACAAATGATAAACACGCATACAGAGGCATGGATAAACACACATTTACATTCAGTGCTGTTTAGACGATCAATCCTCAAATTGACAGAGCTTGAGAAAACTCCTGGGCTGGAAATGGTTATTGATCAGCACAGTGGGACCACAGAGAGCCGCTGTGTGTTCAGCTGCTGCTTATGAGTCAGAGGACGCACTCAGCAGAGATGAAAGCCAGCAAGGCGCTTTGAGATGCTTTTGACTGAGACGTTTAATGCTGAATACAAAATCTATCCCAACGCTTTGTTGGCTGCGGAGAAAACCAACGGCAGACAAAACACAACAGAAGTGAAACCGATTATGTCCATCTCTGCGGATTAAGTGACATTTTGCTCGGCTAAATCCTCTCCTCCTCAGACGTTCACGTGACCTCCACGTCTGCAAAAGCTGGCGCGATTTCGTCTGGATGGGAAGTAACACGCCACAAATTCTCTGCTTGTCACGTTCCTGCACATTTCTGCATCAAATAGCTGAAGTTGAACGGGGACCCTGGAAACAGTCTGAGTAGTGGGATGTTTCTGCAAAACTATGAATGACAAATAATTCTTCTGTAAATGTATGACTGAATAAGTTCAAAGTACTGTACTCAAGGATCCTCTACTGTATTGTGAAGACCGTACAACCTTTGGGAACCTCAACCATCAGGCCATTCCCTATCAATTCAATTCAATTTTATTTATATAGCACCAAATCACAACAAACAGTTGCCTCAAGGTGCTTTATATTGTAGGTAAAGACCCTACAATAATTACAGAGAAAACCAAACAAATGACCCCCTATGAGCAAGCACTTGGCGACGGTGGGAAGGAAAAACTCCCTTTTAACAGGAAGAAACCTCCAGCAGAACCAGGCTCAGGGATCAGCCATCTGCCTGGGGCTGAGGGGAGAGAGAGGGGACAAAAGACACACTGTAACCATATCAGACATATCAGTACCATACCTGGCAGCGGTGGGGAGGAAGAACTCCCTTTTTATAGGAAGAGGCTACTGGTAGGACAAGGCTCAGGGTGAGCAGGGTTAACAAACTGCTAACTGTTTTGTTTGTATGTGCAGTCGTATCAAGTCTGCAAAAGTGACCCAATCTTAACCGACACATTTAGGTGTGTTGATTAGTGTCAAACAAAAATCTGAACTTTTGGTCACTCCCTCGTGAATTACTCCTCTGTAGAGATCAAAAGGGAAGTCAGCAAAAAAAACTATGGCTTCACTTGCTGCTGATGGAAATCTAAAGAAATATCAGAAGCAGCACATAAAATAAAGCCTGCAGGCTTGTCTTATGAGAACAATTATTTCTGTTTCTGATGTTTTTTGATGTCTCGTCTCATTTCTTTCTAAGATCCTTTCTTCCAGTCGAAACTATAATGCGGACTTTTCCTTTCTGTGTGCACCAACCTGTAATAATTTTGTCATTCCATCCTGATTTGCTGTGAAACGTGGCAAAGCCTCTGGCCTTGTTTCTCCTGTAAAATGTTGAAAAGATTTTACTGTTCTCTGACACATCCAGGTCAGCCTCTCAGGCTCGGTTAAGTGACGAAACAGGTGCTACCAAAGCGTCAGTAGCTTCGGCAAAACACCCACAGCTCTCTCTAATGCATACATTTACCAGTCAGGACAGCTGACGTAACCACACATCTCATTTGGGACGTTTCTGCGGTTCCTGTTTAGTTACTTCCTGTTTTATTTTGGAACCCAACTGCTTTATTGCATTTTGCTTATCACTCTCCATCGTCGAGCTTTCGGGTTTCAAGTTTGCAGTCTTTATGAAGCGCTTCAGTGATGTTTAACCAAAAGCTTGTGAACAATTCTGTAATAATGCTATTATAACAGGCTCACAGAAAAGAAGCTTGGTGTCAACTGAAGGTTCAAATGACCCAACAAACAGAAGCAGAAGGGCACAATTAACTAGCGATGCACTGATTCGTTAGTATGTAACTCAGGTATCAGGCTCAGATAAGATTCTAATAAACACCAGTTCAGTAAATTGATATCCTTGGACATGTTTTGCAAACTAAAGCAATATTTAAGCTGAGCCTCGTGCTGCCTTGCAGATAGAAGAATGATTCCCGCTCTTGTCCTCACAGTGAAGAATACAGCTTAATAATTTAACTGTGGTACTCTCCATTGACAGATACCTGAAGTGTTGGAGCCGGCACAGGTTGCATCAGTGCGGCCCATATGAACAGAACACTCTGGCTTTCCTAGCAGAGACAGTCACAACTTGCTGTTTGTGCCTCGTCATATCTTGTTTCTCTCCCTGCTTGCTTTGAGAATTTTTAATGTTGCGGCCTTTACACTTTTCACCTCTGTCAGCTGGACCGCTCTCAGCGACGGCCTGCGTTGTGGTACTGCCACAGGAGGTGACCAAAATGACTCAAACACAGCTGCTGATTACAGACAGCTGGCAGACTTAAAACGCAGCTGAATGAAAACAAAACGTCTGTTTTTAGATTTATAATGTGCAGAGAAACAACTCAAGGTGACAAAGCTGACTCTTATTGTCATAGCTGCTAGCCTAAAGATGTTATGAAGGTATTGAGTGCATCACGGCACGTGAACACACCACTGCACCTGGTTACTGCGGCTACTCGCAGAGAGACCCTGCGGTGAGTGTGACTGATTGGATTTGTCAGATGCGTTCGCTGCCTTGGCCACTTGCTCTGTTTTCTCAGACAGATAAGAGACTCGGGGAGGTCCAAGGACGAAAGGCAGCGGCTCGCCAGCGAACCCCAAGGCTTGTTTGATATTTACGTGGTCTCAAAACCACCTCCTCTGCTGAGAGCAGCGGCCAGAAACATACAGTTATGTCTGACCAGTCCGCCTCAGAGGAGCTCCGCCTGATTCATTCTGAGCGACACTCAGGACTTCAGCGATTTCTGAATGAATATAAATAACTGTCTCTCCTGTTTGGAATTCATTATGAAGAAATCCATTCATTCGCTGGCATTATCATCACATGCTGACGCTACCAGAGAGCCTCAGGTGGATCAGCCTGTGAGCTGCGGGCTCCACAGAGACTCGCCGTCAGTCTGTGTCCCGGCGAGGAGCTGTGTGAAAATCGTGAACCGACGCTCCCCGCGGGGCCTCTGGGACCTGACACAAAACAAATTAAGTCACAACTTGTTGATGATAAAGACAAGCTACACTGTAAACATAAACAGGAAGCATGGAGAAGCCTTTATGTTAAACTACGACATTCGTTACCCCAGCTGGTTTCTGCGAGGCCTTCTCATCCCAGGGCGTTAAATACTGATGATCTGTTGATCTGTTGGCGTCACAGAGGCTTCCTTTTACTCGCACCAAGTGCTTTTAAAAGTCACGCCAGGCAGGGAGACCCACCTCACTATTAACCAGCTGTGTTACAGCATAGAGACAAACTGTACATGAAAATGAGATGAAAGCGACTTTGACAAAGCGTCAGCATTAGATGCCGTGGGAATGAGACACAGCAAATGCTTTCCTCTCGTTCTGCACGAGTTATCTGAAATACAGTTGAAGCACTTGGACATGTTAAACAGCGTGGTGAAGGGTGGAGAGCCGACTCAAAGTGAAAAGGTAGTCGGGTACATCGAACCCGGATGAATGACTGGACTGGCCTTGCGAGGGTGCAGCAGCATCACATTAAATATGTGTTCAGTCGTAAAGAACGTGTCCCAAGACGTCAGATATGGATGTTCTGTCAGATGCTGCTGGTGTCGGAGAAATACGTGTATCAGGGGGTTAGACACCAAAAGATAACGGTCCTCTTTTAAAAGGCTAAAAGGTCTTTATCAGGAGGTTGGAAGTTCCACAATTTAATCACGTTTTTTATTGATTTGTTAGGTGCTCCCTCACTTTCATTTCACCAAAGACTTGTTTTTTAGGAGAAAAACTGTAGTTCAGGTTAAGAGATACAGATGGAAAATGATGAGTTCAAATGTGATGCCAAAGGTGACATAACTTGGTTTGTTACAGCAGCGAGTCCAAAGGACCCTCCGGGTTCCAGCTGCTTTAATAAAACATTGTTTGAGGAACGTCTATAATGACTTTCTGTATATTCTGTTCAGCAGCTTTAAAGAAGCTCACAGTGTGTGTCACTATATTTTCTGACACTTTCACAGGGAAAACGTGTTTGGGAAGGGTGCGAATCGATCTGGCTTTCCTACCTTGGTCAAACATCATAACCTGTTAAATGGGATTCTAATGGTTTACAGCTCAGGGGAATATGAGGGCCTACAGAGGGAAAAGCATCTTTAATACGTCCTCAGAAATACTCAGGGAGCAGGAATGACTTCGGAGTTCCTTCTGAAATCCACGAATACCAGAACTCAACCCACTACTGAACCTTTAACACCCAACACATTCCTGATGGATGACAAGTAGGGTGCATTTTTAAAGCTTGCTGTGATGATCCATGATCAGAATGGAAAATATATGTACAATGTTCAACTTTTGGTCTCTGAGACTTTTGCGCCCAAGTCAGCCAGAACAAAAGACTCACACCTGACCCAGGTAATGTTGACTGTAAACATGAGATAGCATGTCATGTACACTATATTGCCCAAAGTATTCACTCAGCCATCCAAATCACTGAGTTCAGGTGTTCCAGTCTCTTCCACAGGTGTATAAACCAAGCACCTCGACATGCAGACTGCTTCTACAAACATCAGTGAAAGAATGGGTCGCTCTCAGGAGCTCAGTGAACTCCAGCGTGGTACTGTGATAGGATGATACCTGTGCAACAAGTCCAGTCACTGCTAAATATTCCACAGTCAGCTGTTAGTGGGATTATAACAAAGTGGAAGTGATTGGGAAGAGCAGCAGCTCAGCCATGAAGTGGTAGGCCACGTAAAATCACAGAGTGGGGTCAGAGGATGCTGAGGGTCACAGTGCACTGAGGCCACCAACTTTCTGCAGAGTCAATCACTGCAGACCTCCAACCTTCATGTGATCTTCAGATCAGCTCAAGAACAGAGAGCTTCATGGAATGGGTTTCCATGGCAGCTGCAAAGTGTCGGATGCAGTGGTGTAAAGCACGCCGCCACTGGACTCTAGGAGAACCTCCTTTCTTCTACCATCTCCTTCCCCCCACTACCAGCATGAATAGATTCTAAATCTAAGTGGAGTGACTTTATGAAACCATGATAGACTGAACTCATTCACAACCTTTCTGAATCCGTTGTGAGGGAGCAAAAAAAGAACAAACTGTTCCCTGGCCTGTAGAATGGAATGGCTGTAGAGGGACACGGTGACGTTTATGGGAACAAAAGAACAACGCCAACACAAAATTCAAGCATTAACTGCACTCCAGGGTAAACTTTCTGAGCATACAGGGAGATTACAAAAACAGGAGTAAGCATAAAACAGCTCCCAGTCCACGGCTCGCTTTAGAATCTGCTCTCAGATCTTTCTCAGCATCTGAAAAGACCTTTTGTAACAATTTTTGGCAGACATCTCTGAGCTAACCTGGTTTTTAGGGTCATATTTCCTTAAAGCATACAATAATATGTTAGACAAATTTACCTTCACACCCTACTCTGCTCGTTTCTTAAAGCGACGACAAACAGCGACACCTGTGCTGAGTACAACAAATTGTAACGATAAGACATGAATGTCAAAGGCAAACATGCAGCTTATCTATATACGGTGGAGGCCTGCTTCTCACACAAATGCCTCTTTTTCTTGCACAAATGTAGTCGACAGATTTCACAGCTCCTTTACGTCTTCCAGCTCATTCAATATTAATAAAAACACTCCTGGAAACGAATGCAAACTGATGCTTCCTCCTAAGGAGAACTGTTTGAGTCAGAGTCAGATAGATGTGATTGCTGGCTGAACTGTAATTACTTCATTTCAATGTAAAGCAATAAACATATTGAAGAATTAGCTAAATTATATTCACTTCAATGCACTTTAAATTATACAGTGGAAGAACAGTCATTTCCAGGTGCTTTATGCTGAAGGCAAAGAACCCTACAACATTAGAAAGAGAACGCAAAGGGTCAGACAATCCTCTATGAGGACGCACTCGGCGATGGTGGGGAGGAAGATCTCTTTTTAACAGTAATCTTTCTTCTGATGGGTCCACTTTGCCAGGTGGACGATTGATAGTAACAAATAAAACAGGCTTTTTCTGTTTGGGTCTTTGATTAATTACTACGCTGGAATGGAAGATTGCTGCTACTCCTCCTCCTCGACCTGTGCTTCGAGCATTCTGACAGTTAGTGTGACTCGGGGGTGTTGATTCATTTAAACTAACATATTCATCCTGCTGTAACCAGGTTTCTGTAAGGCACAATAAATCAATATGTTGATCAGTTATTAAATCATTTACTAACAGGGACTTGGAAGAGCGAGACCTAAAAGCAAATCAAAAGATTTTGCTTTTGCAATGGCTACAATTTTAGAAGCCAACCCATAAATATGTTCTGTCCTCACAGCCATCAGATTAGAAAACCTTCGTATGTGCTGTTCTTTAGAGAAACTAGAAACATTCCTGGTGCGTACAGTCCCACAGACCTTTCCAAAATATAACCTCACCGTGAATATGCTGTGATGGCCTGTAGTTAAGATTAAATCTGATTATTGATGCAACAGCTCTGAGTGAACAGCACGAACATTAAAAGTCTCCTTATTAACAAGCGACGCTGTCAGGATGATTAAATAACACCTCGAGTTTTACTCTTTAACATGCGCGGCTGTTTCCGAGCATCTCAGAGGACTCTAAATACAACCTCATATATTCTCATTATGTTAGCGCTACATGTTTTTATTCTGACTGGAAAAACTCATTTCACCACCGTGTAATTCTGGCGTGTGTGTGTGTGTGTGTGTGTGTGCAGGTCATTTTTTAATCTCTGCGCGCGCACGCACACACACACACACACACACACACACACACACACACACACACACACACACAGACACACACCACTGAAAAGAGTGTGCACTGTTTACAAGTGCATTTCCATATATTTATGAGCAGTACCGGCAGCTCGTGGCAGATTTAGACTGCAGTGCAACCAGAACATAACTGCAGATTATTGGCAGGAAATCAGACTGCTGTATTTCCTCTGACAGGGAATGGATCCAATTTCAACACACACACACACACACACACACACACACACACACACACACACACACACACACACACACACACACACCACCTGCAGCGTAAAATTATTATTGTCCGATATCCACGAGGACAGTCAAATCATACAGTTAAGAAAAAAGCTTTAATTTGAAAACTGTAACCTTTTAATTTGAAATTCTTTTTAAAATCTTTTTCTTATCCGGCCACTTGTATCCTTTCTAATCTGACCAGCTTCCTGCATCTGTACATTTGAGAATGAATCCTTCTAAGACTATCAGTTAAAGATAAAATATATTCAGGTTTCTAAAACCAGAATATGACATTAACATTTACCCTACGAGATCTGCCTCCATCTCACCCTGTCCCAGCACCCCCCTCTGTCACACCAGCCCTCTGCATGTCCTCCACAGCATCCATGAGTCCTCCTCTTTTCCGCCTGCCTGGCGGCTCCATCTTCGACATCCTTTGTCCAACATATCCACGATCCCTCCTTTACACATGTCCAAACCGTCTCAGCCTTGCCTCTCTGACTTTATCTCCAAATCACTCAATCTGAGCCGTCTCATTTCTAATCCTTAGCATCTTCAGCTCTTTTTGTCAGTGCCAGCATGTCCAAACTATAAGCAAATACAAATTTTTATTAGCTGAACCTCTCAGTCACATGACTGCATTAAAACACGCAAAAACACAAAAGGCACCAACAGCAGAGACACATCTGACACGCCAGCGTCTTTCAAAACGGCCTCATAATACAAACTGTGAGTCCTGATGGAATTTCAATAGGCAATTTATACACATTCATCTCATATTGTTGTCATACTCTAGTAAAACGAGCTTCCTTTGTAGCAAGCTGCAAACCTTCATTTCTGCTGTAAATTTGGACATTTTGGGGTTTGACTACCCTTATGGAGCCAGTGTCAGGCGGCCCTCGAGGAACTGCAGTTTTTGGGCGCTTGCATGTTGACTTTATTTTTTTAATGCCCTATTTTTTCTTTTCCTGTGCTTTCCTGTCACAGCCCACCAGAAAATGAAGCTAAGACTCAGTGAAATACCGTGCTGCACTTCAGCCACAGCGTCTGCATGTGAGCAGAGGATCCCCGACATGTGTGTTAAACTTTACATGCAGTAATGTTGATGTAGTAAAGTTTCATTTAATGCAACGAGGGGCTGCTGTTTGGCAGGCATCCATTTGTAGGGTGGCCTGATGGGAAAGCTGCTCACGCCAAAACCGTAAACATAATAAATACTGTACAAACAAAGAAAAATTAAACTGAAAGGTTTCCAAGAACTTAAGAACAGATCCCATTCGTGCACCACGTTTTAAGAACAGTGACGCACAAACATGTGCATGTGTGATTTCTGCTCAACTGTTTCCGCTGTTTCTGTTTTTTAATGCATTTTTTAAACGACATTTTAATGTAGACTGTTTGCTCCCTCCCTGTTTAAACAGAGCAAATTATGCTCGGCTTTTCATGGGCAAAAGAGATCTCATACAAGTGATTTAATAACCAATCTCAAACAGCCACCGTGACTAAGTACTTTAAATCCCAGATTTCAGCAGTGTACTGCGAGCCCGGAGGCCTGCTGGGTCCGAGATAACCCTCACTCAGCGTAACCATCAGAGATCTGTTTGAGTGTGTTTTTTAAATATATTAATTAAACATAAACACAAAATATTAAGTTATCTAATGTATCTCATTAGGCAAAAACAGCTCAAAAGTCAGAAATACAAAAA